>OVBA01003339.1:0-28539 GCA_900406435.1 Lepidium aucheri | reverse complement strand
TATCGATGATGTATAACACAACAAAATTAAACAGATCTTAAAACCTAAATAAATACTGGGTCAAAACCCTAAATAAATACAGATCTAAAAATTAAATTATAAACGAGCTTAAAACATAAATGAATATAAGTCAAAACGTAAATAACACGAGTCAAAAAATTTTATATGTAAAATTGTAATGAATCAAAACTTAAGTAAACAGAAATAAAAAATCTATTTTGTGAACAAGAGATATTGGTGATCACTACAAATTTATTTTTAATATCAAATATATATCTAATTAAGTAACTAATAAATTTACACATACAAATCAAACCATAAATAAATAAATAAAACAAATAAATATTAATTAAGCCATGCATAGCACGGGACATCATCTTGTTATGTGATAATATTTCTTAGTAACAATACAACATCGTCCAAAACAGACAATATAACACGGTATTTTTAAGTTAATGCTATGCTATATATGAACCGTGTCCGAAATAATAGCATTGTTCATACAGCACCTTCAACTATGTTGTTGCAGTTATCCATAACATTAGCCTTCTCCTTTGAACAGCCGTGTAGTGTTCTTCCATAGTAGCTCATTTTGGGTTTTGAGTCGTCAACACAAACACACACTTAGGAAATAAACTGGTCAACAACGGTTTCAACAAAGTGGGAGAAACCTTATATAAACTCACGATTCTACTGACGAAAATACTAGATACGAGATGATACGAAGCAAAATTCTCAAGTCTTGAGATTATAAAAGTCGAACAAGTAAGAGACAAAAACCGATAACAAGGTCTATGTTTTGTAGAATATTCTGAATTCAACATTAACTATTAAAAGTAGACACTAGCAAAAGACACGGTAAGAACAAAGATGGTTTGGCTCTTCAACGTTTGCCACCACCACCACCCAACTTGGGACCCTTTGCAGCTTTGGCGAAATTTCCTTTTATCTGAGACTTTGCTTGCTTAGATACATATTCTGCCTTTTTAGCCTTCTTCTCATCTTTGGTCTTCTTGATTCTTTCCTTGATCTCACTGTTAATTCATCCACCAAATATAAATTATTACATTCGTTAAATATAAATCTTTTGCTTCTAGTTGGATGATTTGAGAGAGTGAAAGAAACCAACCGAAGAGCAGCTTCTCTGGCTGCATCACGAACTTCTGGCTTCTCTGCTCTCTTCTTCTGAATCACCTCCAAGGTAGCACCAACAATGGACCTAGAGTAAGGCTTCTTGGTGGCACGTCTTCTTCTCTTCACAGCTTCTTGAGCTGCGTCCTACATATATCAACAATGTTTAAGTTTCAATGATCAGGGTCACTGCCACAAACCAATGTAGAAGCCTAATTACATAACTCTTGCAGAAACTAGAACGTAGCAATCCACAAATCATACAGAATCCATAACCAAAATTTCAAGTTTTACCTTCTTGTGTTGCTTTCTGTACATAGCAGTCCATGTAAGCTTGGAGGGCTTCAACTTGTTGTGGAAATACCTCTTGCACTTAGAGTTGGCAAACAAGAAAACCTGAACAACCAAGGAAACATTACTAAACATTAAGAGACTAAAAGACCAAAGTATTTGGAAATGATAAACATTAGTTCCATAAGCTCAACACTCCTGAAAAAAATTCACCTGAGAATCAGCTCGGATAAATCTAATTCCTCTTCCTGGGTAAATCTTCTGGCCACTGAAACGACAAAGCTCCGTCCTACATTTCAAGGTAAATAAGGAATGAGAGAGCAAAAACTAGAAAATAGAAAAAAAATATGATGTCCGTTGTAGAACCATCTCAAGCTACATGCTAGAAATGAATCGTTGATCAACAGCTAGAGACCAATCACAGATGTTTACGAGTTTCATACTATTATAATTCAGAACCAGATCCAATTAGAGAAGAACACAATCTCTGTCATCTCATCTTATCTTCGTATAGAGAAACTAAAAAAAAACTACTCAGTTTTGACTAGCAAGCTAATGAGAAAGCATATATATCATGAACTCCAACTGAAATGAAAATCCAGTTCCGTAAATCGATCCTCTAAAGTGTGATATCATCAATACTTGCACTACCGATGTCAATTATACATGAACAGATAGAGAGAGAGAGATTTGATTACTTGAGAACCATGATTGCTGCTGCTCGTCCCCTTGTTCGTCTTCTTCTTCCTGCTCAGGCTGCTCCCGAAACCTTAAGACTAGAAAACCCTAATTCAATCGATGCTTATATATAAGAGACGACAACGAGTTTACACATCACTCGCAAGCCATTTTTCCGTGTATGTATAAAATTTTGATGATGTTGGCCCGAGCTTTTAGGCTATTAGACAGGCCCATAATGTTTTCGGCCCATACAATTTGAACGCATTAGAGTGATGACGTTAACATCTTCTCAATAATTTTATTTCCCCATAGCCGACGGGAGAAAACCTGTCAACGGACCTAATACGGTGACGTTTGGTAAAGGTAGATGAAAGTTTGAAGAAGCACTCTCCTCACAAGCTTCCAGAAAGAAGAAAAAATTAAAAAATTTCAACAAGAGAGAGAGAGAGAGAGAGAGATTAATCTGTCCCTCCCGTTGCGTCTGGATCCCGTAGATAATGGAGGTGGAGAAGTGGAGCAGCGACGGTGGTGAATACACTTCGGAGGACGAAGGAACAGAGGACTACCGGCGTGGCGGTTACCACGCCGTGCAGATCGGTGACTCTTTCAAGAACGGCCGGTACGTTGTCCAGAGCAAACTTGGTTGGGGCCATTTTTCCACTGTCTGGCTCACCTGGGACACTCTATTCTCTGTAAGTCTCTCTCTCGCCAATTTCTGTATGAATTGCTTTAAGCTTATCCCTACATGGAGGTGGTTCAATTTCGTGGCATATTCTTTGTTGGTTAGATATTGCAAAGAGAAATTATTCGCGTTTCTTAATTTCTTTCATTTTACCCTTTATTTTGTTATGTGCTGGTAGGACTTAAATGAAGATTTTTTCTCATATATTGAACAAAATGAACCTAGGTGTATTTCAAGATGTTTGGAAAATTATATAAAATGCTTTCGATTTTGGTTTCGTTTTTTGTGAATTTCTTGCTTATATCGTACTGTTGAATGTACAGAAATATGTGGCTTTAAAGGTGCAAAAGAGTGCTCAACACTATACTGAGGCAGCCATGGATGAGATAACCATATTGCAACAGATTGCAGAGGGAGACACTGATGATACCAAATGTGTTGTGAAGCTTTTGGATCATTTTAAACACTCAGGTCCAAATGGGCAGCATGTATGTATGGTCTTTGAGTATTTGGGCGATAATTTGTTGACGCTGATAAAGTATTCTGATTACCGGGGTTTGCCTATTCCGATGGTTAAAGAGATTTGTTATCACATGTTGGTTGGTTTAGACTACTTGCATAAACAGCTTTCGATCATACATACTGATCTGAAGCCCGAAAATGTCTTGTTACCCTCGACCATTGATCCATCTAAAGATCCCAGAAAGTCTGGTGCTCCTCTTGTTCTCCCAACTGGTAAGGATAAGAAGGTTGACTCCAACGGGGACTTTGTCAAAAATCAAAAGACAGGCATTCATAGAAAGACAAAGGTCTCGGCTCAGGGAAATTCAGAGAAAAAAAACGTTATCCAACCAGACAAAGTAGATGAAGTGAGATTATCAACTAATGGAGTACCGAGTGTTGCCGAACAATCAACGGAAGCTACCTCTGCCACAAAAGGATTAGATAGTAGCGAGAAAGGAAAGCAAGGCGGTAAGAAAGGGAGTCGATCTATTAGAAGGCACCTTGTCGCATCTGCTGACCTCAAGTGTAAATTGGTTGACTTTGGTAATGCATGTTGGACATACAAACAGTTCACAAGCGATATTCAAACGAGACAGTATAGGTGTCCAGAAGTAATCCTTGGATCTAAGTACTCTACATCAGCGGACCTCTGGTCATTCGCGTGCATATGTTTTGAACTTGCCACTGGAGATGTTCTTTTCGATCCCCATAGTGGAGACAATTATGATAGAGACGAGGTATGCTTTAGTTCCTGCTTTCTTTTTGCTGCGTGGTAGTATACGTATTTCTTTGGTGCGATAAAAGTGTAGAAATGTGCTTCTAGGTGTTATTCAGCTTTGTTTCTGGTAGCTTGGGAGATCTAATTTGTTTCTAAATTTTTATTTTTGCTGACAGGACCACTTGGCTTTGATGATGGAGCTTCTGGGGATGATGCCACGAAAGGTAAGAATCATCATCAGATAATTATAAGGAACAAAAAATTTCTAAGACATTTCAAATCTCAAACTCTTTCTCTGATGTGTTTTGCAGATAGCATTAGGGGGTCGCTACTCCAGAGATTTCTTTAACAGGCATGGTGATCTTCGACACATCAGAAGATTGCGCTTCTGGCCCATGAATAAAGTCCTAATCGAGAAATACGAGTTCAGTGAGCAAGATGCGAATGACTTGAGTGATTTTCTTGTTGCGATCCTTGATTTCATCCCAGAGAAACGACCAACTGCGGCTCAGTGTCTTTTACATCCCTGGATCAACTCGTGTCCTCGTTCTCTGAAACCGTCACTCTCACCTGAAGATCAAAAATCGGAAGACAAGCTCGACACAAAGAGAAAGAAGAAAGATAACGAAGAGCAAGAAGTGATGGAAGTTAAAATGAAGAACGTTTCCATATCGTCCTCAGATTCCAAACCAGGTACGAGCCATAGCTTGTCGTCCTCAGACTCCAAACCAGGTACGAGCCATAGCTCTTCTCTTAAGCAAGCAATATGACTACTCTTGAGATTTGTGCGTTTATGTGAGCTGTTCTGTGATTGAGCGAGAGGAAAAATGTGTTATTTAAAGTCCGCTCTTGCCAAAGTGAGAGCAAGAAGCAGTTGAAATCAAAAGACAAGAAACAGAGCTTTCGGACAATTTCGTGAATGCAAAAGTGATATTGTCTGTATACTGTTGCGAATCCCAATACCCATAGTCACATTTAATCAAAAACATACGTGATTGTGTATGCGATCTTATGGAACTACTCGAAATCCAGTAGCTCCCGATATACGTTAATCACACCACGGCTGCACAATTTCAGTTTTGGTTTTGGCGGCACAACAGATCTTGTTTTATAGTTAAATAATTTTCAAGGCAAATAGAAACAAGACATTTGGTCTGATGGTATTCATCGAGAAAAGAACCTGATAAGTTCAGAAGGACACACTTTAAAATGTCCAAACCATAAGCTGTTTTATTACACAAATCAAGAAAAGGATATGAGTATATGAGACATACGAAAAAGAAGAGAAAAAGAAAAGAAAAACAAGCACTTCCGTACGTATTACAGAAACCGAAACGCAGCGTTTAATACATCAAAGCTTCCCTTTCTCTTCCACAACTACTCTCCCTTTCCCTGCCTCATCATCCAACTCTCCAACGTCGTTGAATGTTTGACCAGTCATCTGATCCGACGCTTTCAACGCCGTCGCCACGTGTCCAGGCCTCGTATCTTTCACATCCACCGTCACAGTTGTCTTTCCAATCCCTTCTTCTCCACGGGCTGCCGCATGAGTCTCGTGATCATTAGACGGTGTCGTAGAACCAGTCAGTTTGCTCTTTATCGCTCCCGTCATGTTTCCCAACGCACCCATTATCGTTCCCTTCCCCTCTTCACTTCTGCAAAACAATTCGATTACTTCTATATTACCCACTCCGCACATTCTAATTTCATTGTTAATTTATCATTAGTCCTTAATTTCTTTTACCTCTGACCAGTGGTATCTTTGATATCACCGGCTTTTGCAGCGGCGGATTCAGTCTTATCGTGGCTCATTTGCCCAGCTTCGTCTTTAAGCTCTTTGCCCTCAAGTTTCATTTCCTCCATTTTCCTCCTAGCTTCTTCTCCTGCCTCATTCATCTTTTCCTATTAATCAACAACAGACGTCAAGATATTACTAACCAACTAGACATGTATATATATATACCTAGGAACATTCAATAGTCAAGTTACATTACCTTGGTTGCGTCTTTGGTCTCAACTGCTTTTTCTTTGGTTTCTTCCGTCTTACCCGACAAGAAACCCATAGCTCTCTTCGCCGTGTCCACCGCACTATCCTTCAGTTCAGTGATCTTACTCACTCCTGCATCTTTTCCTTCCGTAGCCTTTTCCGCTGTATAGTCTTTATATTCACCCATTTTCTCAGCCGTCTTATCCTTCGCTTCCATTGCTTTCTCTGCGGTCTTATCTTTAGCTTCTTTCGCCTTATCCATCGTGTAGTCTTTGTACTCACCCATCTTCTCCGCAGTCTTGTCTTTAGCCTCAGCCGCCTTCTCCGCCGTGTAATCTGCCGTTTCCTTTGTCTTTTGCGCAGTCCTGTCTCTAATTTCTCCGGCCTTCTCTCCGGTTGCATCTTTCATTCCTGCCACTTTCTCAGACGCAACATGAGCTCCATTCCTCGTTGACTCAGTCGCATCGTGGCCTTTACCGATGACTGCGTCTTTAGTTCCTTGTACCGCCTTCATGACCGAGCCTATCAACCCAGGCCTCTCTGGCTCGGTCGTCGTTGTCTTTTCCGTCACCTTGTACGTCACATCACCTCTATTGACATCTTTCAAATCATCAGCTGCTAGCCTCGCCGCAGCCTCAGCTCTCTCGGCCTTCACGGCTCTCTCTGCTTCACGTTGTCCTGATGCCATAATCTTATTCTTGTTTGCTTGGATTCCACGAAAGCTTTCTGATAAATTCTTTCAAATGTTTCGAATTCTTTTTACTCTATGGTGTGTGTTGTGTTAATGAAAATATTTAGAGCTGCTTGTTGGTCTTATAGCAAGTATTTTGGCTCTAATGAAATGCCACGTGAGGACTCTGATAAAGCAAAAGTTGCCACGTTTTTGTGGTATTTTCCTTATTTTCCGATTTCCTGTTGCGCGACACGTATCTCAGAAGAAACGATTAATGCCACGTGGGGTTTTCATGCATTGAGAATCCACGAAAGTGTTTCAACTTAATGTGTAAGGAAGTAACTATGGTCGGTTCCCATACTTCTAATATTGTGTCCTATCAAAATACGTCTTCTTTGATTCCTCATTTCGAGGATTTCTTCCGTTCCATTGGGTAGACAGATATGCGTTCAAGAACCTAAAAATATTCTAAATGAAATTAAAAACAAAAACAGACAATTTGTAGACGAGTTTGAATTTGTAATTGTTACAGATGAACCAAATATTTAACAGAACCAACCTACATCAGTTTTACAAAGAATTGTTAAACATTTACACATCTAATCAAACTCACAAAACTTAATAGCTGACCAATACCTTATCAATGTAAGCGATATTATTCATGATCTTCTTTTTAATTAAAAGAAAAGATTCGCCATATAATGTTATAGACAAAGGATTCTGACCAAAAAAAGACAATGTTATAGATAAATGATTTGATTTTTGAATATCAAGTTAATACATGAATCACCGAAAGGGAACATCAACCAAATAAGTTTATAAGATACAATTAGAATATGAAAAATTTCTCAACAAATTTATTTATGTTATGTACATATTCTTAATCTCTCAACCTCATTATAGATTGTATATAATATAGATAGAATTATTAGTTTTTTATAGAATATAGATAGGGTTATTAGCTCTGACAAAAAAAAAGATAGGGTTATCAAATGCATTAAATCTGCTAATATTTTCTAAATTTTCTAAAAATAAATAAATAAATATCGTCTAAAGAAAAAATAGTAACAACGTTAGAAATTGTTAGAATAATTTCGCCAAACATAAAACTAACAGTTTCATTCCTTGATACATGCAAACTTAACAAAGCATACAATAGTACATATCACGAAATCAAAAACTTCTTTATCTAAATCACCATAGACAGTACGCATCAAAACACATGTTACTGTTTAATTTTATTTAAAATCCAATGATAAAATTTTAAAAGAAATAATAAATATATACTTTTTTATGGGTTGATAGCACCGACGCCGTTCATCGGTTTTTGTTGACCATGCCGACAAACTTGAGGTGATGAGAAGACAAAACGATGGTTCGAGTCGAGGCCTCTGTGTTTAGTGCTTTCTCCCCAAATCTACTTGGCCTGTCACGTATCTTGTCGGAGTGGTCCTATTTTTGGTTAAGTCTCTCTCGGGTTTTGTCTATTTTATCATCTTCGTTTTGTGCTGGTGTTTTATGCTTTTAAATTTGGGTGTTTTATGCTTTTAATCTTTGTTTAGTTTTTGGATCCTGATCAGTTTTAGGCTAGTATCTTGGTTAGAGTTCTAGTTATTTGCTTTCCTTGTTGTTGATCTAGTTTCCTC
This sequence comes from Lepidium aucheri, assembly GCA_900406435.1. Taxonomy (NCBI): domain Eukaryota; kingdom Viridiplantae; phylum Streptophyta; class Magnoliopsida; order Brassicales; family Brassicaceae; genus Lepidium; species Lepidium aucheri. The sequence goes on along the minus strand of OVBA01003339.1, from coordinate 20,226 downwards.
TTCGGATTCGATCGGTGACTGTGCTTGTGAGAGTTCGGTTTCTCCGTTTAGAGGATTGGATCTTTCCTTGTCCGTACTTGATAGACTTGATCGTGGTCTACTTTTATATCGAGCTCTAATACGGCGTCTATGCACTCGGCTTTGTTTCCATCTTCGTCTTTTCCGGGAGTTGTGTCTTGTTCTCAAGTGTTTTTTCTGCCATTAAGTTTGTTCTCGGTCTCGCCTCCAGTTAGACTTCTTTCGGTGGCTTCGAGCAGTCTGGATCTTGGGTTCTTTCTTCCAGTTTAGCAGCTCAGTCTTCAGTTATGAGGTACTCTTAGTCTCCATAGGAGGCTTTGCCATCAGTTTAGACTTCGGTTAGTCTTTGGTGGTTTCGATCTTCTAGTTCAGGGTTTTAGTTTTCTAGAGTCATGTTCTTAAGTGTTCTACTCTAGTCTTTTCGAATTTTATCTTAGCTTCTCTTGTTTGGGCTTAGTTTCTGGAAAAATCCCGTTGTTTGCCAGCTCATATACTCCAAAATTATATCCTTCTTGGTTTTTAATATAATTATGATGAAAAAAAATATATACTTTTAAAACAAACAAAGCATCTTTCAAATAATGCTAGTTTTAAAGTACAAATCCCTTTTAACTTCACGTTATCGAATGTTCCCAATATAATTTAGCGAAATACATCTCACGTAAACATTAAATAAAAAAATGTTATTTAAAATTTTTAAAAATTATTCGAAATAAATTATACAATGTCTTTGTTAACAAAATTCAAAAAAAGAAAAGAAATATAACTTAACAATCAATTTCTAAACATTTATTCGTAATATCAATAAAAAATATTTCATATGAACTTGTATTAGTAAATTGTCACATGACTTGTATGGTAAAAATACTATTTTTAAATTAAAAAGTACATGTACAATATTTGGATTTTTAAGCAGATAACTAAGATCTAAACCATGGTATCAAGTTCATGTATGAGACACGAGGAAATTTTTTTGGTTGAATTGCGGTTGTGTTCCCTATTCTAGTGATATTATACTTTCAATTTCTTACATCAAATATCACTTATGTTTTTGTTTGTAATAGACTCGAGAAAATGATCAATTTCACGCTGAACAATTTTTGTCGTGCTGATTTTTACATGAATTTAAGGGTTGGTCAAATTCAAATTTAGATGTTTTCAAATTATAGACATAAATTTTCAAATAAGAGCTAAAATTAATATTGATCATTAGTCAAACATTAAATTATAGTGCTTAGAGCCCGAGAAAATGACCGATTTTATACTGAACAATCTCTATCGTGCTGAATATTATAAGAACAAAAAATTCAAGTTGTAGACATGAAATTTTAAAATAAAGTAAAATTAACATTGATCGTTTTAAGTCTTATTGAATAGTTAAATTACGTGATTAGCTAGATTTTAGCAGGCTTATTACAAGTCTATCAGATTTTGGTATACTTACTAGAAGTCTAACAATTCTTTTAGCACATTTACTACAAGTCTATTTGATTTCGGTAGACTTAATGCACATGTACACATAGATCGATCAGTCCATGCATTCTTTTTATGTTATATAAAATTATGTCACGTAGAGGCCGATCAATCTTTACATCGGTACATTTTTTCCTAATTTTGACTATTTTGCTCACCATTTATTAATGGTAGGGACTGATCAGTCCTTACATTATGATTTTTTTAAAAAATTCTATCAACAAAAACATTATTGTTGTTGCAAAATAATAGAAAACAAAATTAAGAGATATATAGAGAATATGTGAATTAGTGGTAGTACTTACTTTTACAAATCTTTAGGCATCGGGATTTGATTTCTCTTTGATACTAGTGGAAAAAAAAGGATTTTAGGATGTGGACTTTACCTATAAATTGGATCTTGTCGATCTAATTGGTTACAAAAAAAAAGAAACGCAAAACAAAATAAGGATTTTATAGAATAGCACTAGTTTTTTTACCAGATCAAACATTCAACTTCAAGTAATAGCAAAAATTAGGAATAAAATCTTACTTGATAATTAAAATAATAAGATTATATATGTATGAAGAAACCTTAACAAAACAAGAACGTATGGGAAAACTATTTATAAATTTAATATTCTAAATTTAAATAGGAAAACTGCTACTTCAAGCCTTTACGGAATATATGTGTTTTTTTGATGGATCCTGGAAGGATTCAGAATATTTGTTGGGTTTGGGGTGATATTGTTTTACAGACAGACCATGATATATAAGTCTAGGAGGTAGGGTGATCCATTAGAGTCTATCAGCCCTTCAGAAAAAGGTGGAAGCAATCTTTTGGAAAATGTCTAACCTTATCTACCTCCAAATCAATAAAGTGGTTATGGTGACAGGCTGTGCAGAGGCGATCAAGCTGTTTGCGAATTCAGGAGAGTAACCAGCTTTTATGCCTTATAGAGGACTTTACAAGACTCAAGAGCCTATTCAAATATTTTTTCCTATTTCTGATACCAAAATGTATCAACTACAAAAAACTTTCTAGCCTGCAGTATAAAGGTTGTCTATGAATATGTCATTTGTAAATTTTGTTCTCTAATGACTGATTCAACAATCTTTTATGAATAAAAGAGTAAAGTTAAAAAAAATTAGATAAGAAAAGAATCGAGGGTATTTTGGATTTTACACTAATATATAACAAAAGTAGGTTATCTTAATAATTTAAAAAAGTGGGATTATCCTAGCTATTATATAAGTTTTGTAGTTTTTATTAGACAATTTTTTGTTATGAAAATATAAAACAAAAAATGATATCTAGATAATTTTAAAAATCCTGGTCACAATGTGGTTCTCCTACCCTTCACCAAAATAAAGCTTTTCTGATTTTCTGTTGATCTCTTGTTTGAGCATGTCTATACATCTCGTTTCGAGGAAAATTATATAGAGGTGATGAGAGGACTAAGAGCCAAAAAATATGAAGTTCCAGATATGTGGAAAGTATTTGGTTTCGGGAGAAGAGACTAAGCCACTAACCCTAAGACTTGAATTTGCTTCTCAATATACACTCTGGTGTTTTCTCCCTCTTTCCCCTTTTTTCATTTTTGTGAGAGAGAAAATAGTTCCACAATATTTTTGCAAAGACGGTGTTGGTCAGTTGATCTCCTTAGAGCAAGATATGTTTTTGTTGTTTTGCTAGATTTTTTTCTGGTGTCATCTTTTCTTTTACCAAGACGGACAATTTTCATCTGGTATCGATATGCTTACAATGACGATGATTAATTTCGATATCAATGTTTTAGCTTTGTGCTTTTAACGTTGTGTTATTATCTTGTTGTTTGTTTATTTCCTTTTGGTGTTTTGCTTTCTAGTTTGGTTTCTCCGGTTAGTTCTGTTTTGTCATTATCACAAACTCAAGATGGTTCATGATTTTAATCATGCCTTTGGTTAGTGATTACATGGTTTTTTCCTATGCTCATGTTAATTGCCTTTCAGTTGTTATTTATCTATATTTAGAGCGTCATTATATTAGACAACTGATCATAAACCCTTCAAGCCAATTAATTTCTTTTTACAAGAGTTTGCTGGAATTTTTAGCAACCGGTTGAGATTGTTTGATTAATAGTTGTCTTTTTTTACCTGTTGTAATCATAACCGGTGAGCAAAGTAGTTTTGTTGTTAGGAATCGTTTCTCAGCAACGATCAATTCATTGAAATTGAGCTTTTGTGTGACGAAGGTTGGTGGAACAACTCGTGTTCACTTGCTTATCTTTATTGTTAAACACATCATTTGAAGCTTGTCATTTTTCTTTTGTCATTGTGTTTGAGTTTATGCATTAATTTTTGTTGTAATTCCGCTATCTTGTTGGACTTGTAAGTTTTTATTCACAAAATTGAGATGACAATATATATTTTAAGAAGACAATCTTAAGTATTTTATAAAGAGAAATTGGCCACAAAATGTCAAATTTTTAAAATTAGCCAAATATTGCTTGAACTTTTTAGTTACAAATTTGAATACCAAATTTTTGCACAAAAGCTAAACTATACTTATTTTAAGTATATGTTAAGACCATAATAATTTAGAATTTGACGACGTTACTTTTTCTTCTCAATTAGAACTTTTCTTATCTTTCTTCTCAACTAGAACTTTTCATAGTCCTGTCAATTTTCAAATCTCTCTTGTTTAGTCTCCACAATTCATTCCTTCATATGTATTAAGTGAAAATCAGAGGGAAAAACTTCAAACTTGGAAGATGTATATTTAGTTCTCTCTTTATCTACTAATATGTCGATCAATTGATATTCTTTTGTGCTTTAATTGATATCTTTTCAGTTATCATTGACAAGAACGTAAATAATTTCGTTGAGTGCCTACACTATTGATTCTTATTAATTTTAAATTTAGTCAAAGACAATTTTAGTCAATATAATAACTGAACTTTCCTATGTTTGTTGCTAATTTTTTTATTCAAGAAAAAACCTAAAAAAAGTGATCGACCTTTATGAGGTTGATCTTTTGTATTATTATTTTTGTTGAGAAAAACTTAAAGGATGAGCAAAACAGTCATCAGTCTTAAATCATTGATCTATCATGTCGAAGACTATGCAGATTACTTTTCTCAAATGATGATACTCATACACGATTCGAGCTAAATGCTAACTTGAAATCAAATTGAATTTGCATAAACTATGTATTCAAATCAAGAGAAGAAAGAAGAAAAAAATTAAGAGGAAGAAGACACAAGGCGATTGTAGAGTTCCCTGGAAAATCATGGGTATGTCTCTCTTCAGATGATGAATATGGAATTCACTATATTCTCTTTGGTTTTTACAAATGATTTGATCAATCTCAGCTTGAAGAAGAGCATCGATCTTATATGCTTTGTTTTTCATCTAACAAATTTCTAGTTCTATTAACAGATGATCTTATTGGGCTGATCTAAATGATTTGGCCCACTTGGCTTAAGGCAATGTACTGAAGAAGATGGATCGACACTTCACAACACTCCATCTCGATCCCTCTATCACTCTTCCTTGTCTGAAACTATGTCTCCGCCAATACCAATGAGAAAACACCATCGTGAAATCCGACCTGAACTTCCATGACCTTCAACTCCCAAAGCCATCTTCTTTCCTTTTCTTCTTGACCCTTTAACCCAAAATAAAACACCTTGAACCTCTATTTCTCTAAGTCAAGAACAACAAGATACATCAATTCAACTTACTAATGAGCTCAAGAGTTTTGTATTGCTAGCTCCGGTTACGAAACCCTTTCCCTGATACCAGCTCAGGCCTTCTCCATGTTCAGATTTGAAATGCAATCGAAGAACTTTTGACCAGGTAAAACCTTCATCATAACATTTGCTCGATTCTAAGATGTATGAATCTTTAGGACGCTTGCTTGTTTTTCTTCTATAGCTTCTCGAACATAGTTATATTTGACTTTGATATGCTTAGTCCTTTCACTGCTCATGCAATTTTTTGGGTAGATGAATAGCACTCTGAGAGTCACTATAGATTTTGACTGATTCTTGCTTAAAACACATAACTTTTGTTATACCCTTTAACCATACGACTTCTCTGCAACTATTTGATAATGTTATATACTCCGGTTATGTAGTATATAAGGCGACGACGTGTTGTATTCTTGAGTTCCAGCTAACTATGTTTCTTCCAATATTGAAAGCATATGTTGTGATTAGCTTTTATATATATGTTACTTGCATAATCATCATCACAATAGCCCTTGATTTTAACCTCCAAATGCTTTCTGAATGTCAGATTTAGGTCTGCATTGAACAATTAACCATTCCTACTGAATATGCGAGGTCTGGATGGTAGCAACCCATTGCATACATGAGACTTCCAACAATATTGGCATAAGATATGTTCTCCAGTAGTCTTTTCTAGCTCTTTTTCTTGTTACGGTGTCAGTTTCTGAAGCTTAAAATTTGAACCTAGTGAAGTCTGAACTGATTTACCATCACTAATACCAACAACTTGAGAATCTGATTTATATAATCACTTTGAGAAAAAACTAAAATATTTTTAACTCTATCTCTGATTATATCCATACATTGGATCTTCCTTACTTGACACATATCCTTCATTTCAAACTCTTTTCTTAAATCCTCCTACTTTTTTTGGGTTAAAAAATCTTTCTTCAATCAGTTAATCTGATCCATGTTAACTAAAGCTATCACCATATCATCAACGTAGAGAAGTAGGAATACCTTTTCACTGAGTGAATTTCTTTTAAGTAAACAGGAAGATCATATTGACTCTTGATGAATCCTTGGTTTCCAATAAATTTGTCAAACTTCTGATTCCATTCTTAGGTGATTGTTTAAGCCCTTATAAAATTTTTCTAAGTAGACAAACTTTATCCTCTTTTCCTTTGACCTCATAACTTTGTGGCTGACTCATGTAAATCTTTTCTTGAAGTGTTCCATGTAAGAATGTCATTTTGACATCCATCTGTTTTAGTTCCATGTCAAAGTTAACAACTTTAGAAAGTAGTAAACTGACTGAAACATGTTTAACTACTGGTACAAATACATCATTATAGTCTACTCCTTATGTTTGAGTATACCTTTTAGCTACCAACCTACCTTTATGTCTTGGCTTTTCAACTCCTGGTATTTTGGGTTTTAGCTTGAATATCCATTTGCACCCTATAACTTTCTGTGACTTAAGCTTATTCACCAAATCCCAAGTATGATTACAATTAGAGAATCCATCATCATCTAGGTGATAAAATCCACTTCCTTTTATCTTTGCTTCTTAGAGCCTATGAGAAAAATTTAGGTTCTTCAATATTCATCTCATCTGCACAAGATAGTGTATAGGCTACAATGTTTTCGTCTTCATACTTTGATGGCTCGAATCAGTAATGTGATTGGTTTAAAGAACTTCCATGTAATTTACTTCAATGAGTTCTTACGTCTTCGCAGGTTGATAGGTGCCTTGTGGTGGTGCTTGAGATGGGTCGGTCAAGTAAAGACTTCTGTGAGTCAATTCTCGAGACTTGATGTTGATTTTGACCAAAGGAGAAGACTTCAAGAGTTGATCCTTAATCGGCTAGAACACTTGCAGAATTGGTGAATGAACACTACACGAACCGGTGGTTAGATACGTGATAAGTTTAACCGGTCTAATAGGACTCCTCACTAGAATAGACCTTGGCTAAGCTCTCGACTCCTCAAAGAGACTAGACGGTAATGTACTTTCTTTGAAAGAAAACGTTTAACTTTATTGATACTTGTTAAAAAAATACAAAACCGCAAGGAACCTTATATAATGGTTCGTTGGTGGTGCCTTCAATTGGCGAATTAAGGAGCTAATTAAGCTCTACAATTAAGCAAATCAAATCACTAAAAGAAAGGCTTGAGTGGCGCAACACTCATTAAACAAAAGATATGAAAATTCAAATACATTAAAACGAAATCAAAACATATTAAACACTCACGCGTCTTCCACTTAAGGCATGTCTTGTCTTTGGCTGATAACTAACTTGTGTTGGCGGCACCTGCATGGATGCGAGTTATAAATCATAGACATACCTTGTTTGAATGGTTGGTTGTTGAGTTGGTAGCCGCTTACTTGTGTTTGTACAAGCCGTTTAGCACTTGGTCGGTCTCTATGGTGGGTGTGATGAGTTCAAGAAGCTTAATGATTCCATTGTTGAATTTATCTCTTAATGTACTTGACTTGCACGTTGTGCTTGGTCCATCATGCAAGGTTGGAATCTTCATAGCCTCAAGTATTAAGACATTGCGGTCGATGACCTCATCACAGGTAGTAACTCTTTACATTTCTTAAGATTATTATTTTGAGATTGTATCCCACTTTAATTACCAACCTTTTTTCCAAACTATTTTGACTGTAAGGACTATTTATGAATACCAATTCATCCCCGAGCTGCTATCTTCGAGGACTGATTATATTGAGCCGTCATATCATTTTGGAGTTCCATCTTAATGCTTATGTCATGAGGTATTAGTGGTCTCTATGGGGCATAGAGAAGACTATAAAATTTCACCTGAGGTACCAGATTTGAATCTTTCAACTCATCAAGGCAAACCCGAGGATATTTTTTCCTAACTTGGGCAACAGCCATGGGTCACCATATCAAAGAAGCTACATGGATACTACTGCATAGGAAAACTTAGGTGATCACTCAATTCATGATGATCATGTTATCCAATCCAAGAGAAAAATGGTAATTGTGATTATGAGAATGATGTCCTCTAATTAGAGAGAAAACACAAGGTATGGAAAAAGGTTGACCTTGTGACAAGAGAAAAAATGGTAATTGTGATTATGAGAATGGTGTCCTTGCAATTAGAGAGAAACCACAAGTATGGAAAAAAGATTGACTTTGTGAATTTAGTATTGTATAAATAGGTGACCACAAAGCTGAAAATTGTTGTCATCTTTTTTTGTTATATATTTTTTGTAGAGTAAAGAAGCAAGAATATCTTGATTTGGCTCATGATAGACAATTCAAAAAAAGGCTGAGATGTTTCAATTTAAGTTAATCACATACTTTATTAACTGTATTTGTTGGGCTATTTATTATGCAGAGAGAGGAATGATGCGAAAACAAATGTAGAAGAAATACCATGCAAGACAAAAAAGGAGAATATTTTTTACGTGAAATGTAGAGGAAGTGAGGGATCTGAAAGAGCAGATGTGGCAGTCTGAGAAAGAAAATCTACAATGCTAGCATTGCCGTAGAATGGGAGAAAAGCTAAGGTGGAAGCAGAATCAGAGTTTTGTAAAATTTGCTGATGTGGAGGCCCATGAAGCCATAAACTCCTACTTTTGGTATATATAGATTTGGCTCATGAAAGACGATTCAAAAAAAATTTGAGATGTTTCAATTTAAGTTAAGCACATACTTTATTAACTGTATTTGTTGTTTGTTTTTTGTTGGGCTATTTGTTATGCAGAGAGAGGAACAATATAAAAAAAATGTAGAAGCAATACCGTGCAAGACAAACAAAAAGAGAATATCTTTTACGTGAAAGGTAGAGGAAGAGAGGAATCTAAAAGAGCAGATGAGGCAGTCTGAGAAAGAAACTCTACAATGCTAGCGTGGCCGTAGAATGGGAGAACTGCTGAGATGGCAGAAGAATAAGGGTTTTGTAAAATTTGCTGATGTGGATGACCTAGTAAACCAAAACTCTTACTTTTATTATATATAGATTTGGCTCATGAAAGACGATTCAAAAAAAGCTTGAGATGTTTTAATTTGAGTTAAGCACATCTGTATTTGTTGTTTGTTTTTTTGTTGGGCTATTTATTATGCAGAGAGAGGAACAATATAAAAATAAATATAGAAGCAATACCCTGCGAGACAGACAAAAGAAAGATATCTTTTATGTGAAATGTAGAGGAAGAAAATGATCTGAAATAGCAGATGTGGCAGTATGAGAAAGAAACTCTGCAATGCTAACGTGGCCGTAGAATGTGAGAATTGCTGAGGTGGCAGAAGAATAAGAGTCTTGTAAAATTTGCTCATGTAGATGATCTATACCTACAAAATCCTACTTTTAGTATATATATATATATATATATATATANTATATATATATATATTGCTTCTGGATTATAATTCTTGGTAACAAAAGTTTTTATGTATTTATGTATATTTTTTTAACTTTTTGTAGTCTCAACACTTACAAATACATATATATTTGGGATTTCTGCTTTGTATCACTTATGCTTCCATATAATTTACAAAATACTTGCAAGTATTTTAAATAATCTACTAGGATTTATAGTTATTTTTTTGTAAACTATAAAATTGTTTTTTTTGATGGTATCAAATTGTTTATTGTTATTTTTTTAAAACTTCATTTCTCACGTCTAACTCAAAAAATAACCACACATCTACTTTCAAAAATCCTTGAAAAAGCAGAGAATTCAACTAAAATTGCAAACAACAATTGACCAGATCACTTTGAAATACGATTTATTAAGCAAAATTCTTTTCTTACAAAAGAATTATTCTCGTTGGAGTTATTCTACTCGAGAAACTAACCTAAATCTATTTCAAAAACCCTAATCGATAACCTAGGTCTCAATTCACTAATCTCTCTAAAGCTTCTCCCTAAGTTCTTAGAGAATTAGGTTTACAATTAATCTCTCTATTTATAGGCACAAGAGACAAACCCTTTTGCCCTAAAATCTCTCACACGATTTCCCTTATCACAAATGATATTTTCCTTTTTTGTTTTGATAAGATGTTCTAAATATTTTTCTTATCTCTAAATCAAATATCTAACAAATCTCTAACAACCTCTTCAAGGCTTCCTCTCCAAGTCATTATCCAATCTTGTGACTTTTAATTATCAATCACGTGACCATGACGTGATGTCCAAATTGTCTCTCACACATCTTGAATCTCCCCCTTTTTGGCTTGATGTGCATCTCCAGCAATCATATTCATGTTCTCCATCTCTAATACTCAGATTCTTGTTCCATATCACGTTCTTGTTCTGAATCAGCTTCCTGATATGCATGATCTTCTTGCTACAATTCTCTCCCCTATAATTAGACATCTTGATCCATCTAGTGTCAATCTCTCATCTCCCCCTGTTTGAGTGCACATCAAGACAAAAACAAACAAGTGTCTGTCTAATCGCTAGGATTGACCAGTTAGTGTACTAAGATGCATAAGCACAATCAAGAATCAGAATAACCAAATGCCAATTCTATCACACCTGAGTTTAATCATATTTTTGTTTTTCAACTGACATCTGATCATCTAGCAAACTCCTGAGTGACCCATAATTACAATCAACCATGTGAACAATTCCATTCAGCTTTTCACAAAATCAGTTTAAGAACATGACCATACCTTTCATTGAGACTGATCATCCACAAAGAACCCATATTCTATGAAGCACAACACACACTCGACTCTTTGAGACGTACGATCAGAATCAAAATTTTGGTGGCTAGACTTTCACACTGTCATGCCTTTATCACAAGCATTTTTCAAAGCATTGAGAATATCAAATGGATCAGGCCGCTGGAATTTTCTTTGGAGAGTCATACATTGTAACATGTGCATACTTTGATGATGTAGATACCCTTCTTGATCACGTGACTGTTGTAACATCACAAGTACGGTATAATTACTTTGTTACAAGTTTATGTACCCTTCTTGATCATGTGTTTTGGTAGATCATCACAAGTATGATACTTCCATCATCTGCATAAAACAGAATCAAAGATATCACTTGACTTCTCAACCTACTAATTCAGATATTCCACATATTTGGGAAATTTGTGTAACAAGTATCACTTGACTTCTCAACTTGTATACACTTGCTCTGCTCAGCTCTTTGACCTCCTTCTCCTAACATTTAATGTTTCAGTTCAGACATCAGCTTGTAACGGCATGACAGGCAGCTATTTTCCACTTTTCCGATCAAAACTGATATCTGTCTGCCTTTTTCAAGTATGTGCCATCCTTTTCTAGAAACAAGCTCCTGTCTCAAATCAGCTCAACAAAACCTCAAAACATTGTTTAATACTCACAAATCCCAATTGCAGTTCTCAGTTCCACAAAACGATTAAAAGACAGAGGTTTAGTAAACAAATCAGCCAATTGATATTCAGTGTTCACATGATTAATTATAACCAGTTTCTCCTCAACAAGTTCACGAATAAAGTGATGACGAGTGTCAATATGTTTAGTTCAAGAATGTTGAACAGGATTCTTAGCAATGCTAATGGCACTTTGATGATCACAATAAACAAGCAAAGGTTCAGAAACTGTACCATAATCAGCTGACATCCAGAGAAGTTACGTGCAACAGCTTCCCAACGCAATGTATCCCGCTTCTGCTGTTGATAAAGAAACACAGTTCTGTTTCTTGCTGAACCAGGCAATCAGATTCTTTCCCATAAAGAAACATCCACCATTTGTGCTTTTTCGATCATCAACACATCCTGTCCAATCTGCGTCGCAGTACCCTAAGCTTGTCGTCGTATCCTTTGTGTAGAAAATCCCAAGACTTTGTGTTCCACTCACATACTTCAAAATATGCTTAGCTACTTGGAGATGACTTTCTTTAGGATCAGCCTGAAACCTTGCACACACTCCTACCGAAAAATAGAGATCTGGATGACTTGCTGTCAAGTAGAGTAACCCTCCGATCAGACTTCTGTATAATGTAGCATCTATAGATTTCCCTGATTCATCTCTTGAGAGCTTTACATTTGACCTCATAGGTGTCTTTGCTGCCTTGCTGTTCTCCATTCAAACTTCTGAATTAGATTCTTCGCATATGTGCTTTGATTCACAAAGATTCCATCAGACGTCTGTTTTACTTGCAATCCCAAGAAGTAAGTAAGTTCACCATTCAAACTCATCTCAAATTCTTGAGTCATGACTTCAACAAACTTATCAACCATCGTCTGATTGGTAGATCAAAATACTAGATCATCAACATAGATCTACACCACTAGGAATCCTTCAACATTGTTTAGAGTAAACATGTCTTGTCCACACTTCCACGTGTATACCCATGCTCAATCAGAAACGTGGCTAACCGATCATACCACGCTCTTGGTGCCTGTTTGAGTCCACACAACACCTTGTTTAGCTTGAAAACATAATCAGGATGCTTTGGATCTTCAAACCCTTTAGGTTGTTCAACACATAATTCTTCTTGAAGAAATCCATTCAGAAATGCACTCTTACCATCCATCTAATATAGTTTGACTTGTTCCTTACAATATTCCCATCCTTATCAATCTTGTTCTGAAGGNGTGAAAAGTTTGACAGCTCTTCCTGCATAGAAGCAAACCAAAATTCATCCAATAGGGCTTCTTTGTATGTCTTGGGTTCAATCTTTGACACAAAACAAGCATACTCGATCGATTCAGCAGCTTCTTGTTTCTGTGCCATGAAAGCCATGAATGCTACATTCGCAGCAAGCTGTTTGAAACCAATATGCTTTCCTCGTGTAACTGTTCCCCCCTGAATCTCTCCTATAACATCTTTAGAGGAGTGATTCTGATGCACTTGAGGAAGAACATCAACCTGTTCTGTAGATCGAACACCTGAACTAGACTCTACAGACTGTTGAGGCTCATCATTTTCATCAAGTTGCTGAAATGTCAGCCGAAATATGGAAGCATCATCAAAGACCACGTTCACCGTCTCTTGAACTGTCAAAGTTCGACGATTATACACTCTAAAGGCTGTACTTGAACCTGAGTAACCCATGAACATTCCTTCATCACTCCGAGAATGAAACTTCCCCAGATGATCTTTATCATTCAGAATGTAGCACATGCAGCCGAACACGTGAAAATAATGTACTATCGGAGTTTTACCCTTCCACAACTTATAGGACGTCTTTGTAGTTCCTTTTCGCATATATACACGATTGATGATGTAGCATGCACTATTAACAGCCTCTGCCCAGAAGTTTTTAGGCGCATTACTTCCATGCAACATTGCTCTTGCTATTTCCTGCAATGTTCTGTTTTTGGGTTCAACAACACCATTGTGTTGTAGCGTTTGTGATGTTGAATATTGATGATCAATACCTTGTTCTGAACAAAAATGTTTGAATAGATTATTCTCAAACTCACCACCATGATCATTCGAATGAACTTGATGCCTTGACATTCATTTTTAAGCTGAAGTGCCAAGATCCTGAAGCTATCAAAAGAATCACTTTTCTCACAAAAAAATGCACCCATGTGTATTTTTCCTAGCAATACTCTCAACTTGAATAGGGCCCATTAGATTCATATGAACAAGTTCCAACAGACTCTTGGACCTAACATCCGGAACAGACTTGTGTTGAGTCTTGACCTGTTTTCCCATGCTACAAGGACCACATACAAACTGCTGATCTGTTTCAAGCTTTGGCAACCCTCTGACGATCTCTTTGTTAGATAACTGCGTCATAGTCCTAAAATTCATGTGACCTAGAAGTTGATGCCAAATCTGAGCTTTACTTTATGATTTTGCAACCATGCAATTTGAACCAGGAACCCACATGTAGCAATCATTTCCTGTACGAACCTCCTCTAAGTGAACAGCTCCTTTCTCATTAACAGCTCAACATTCAGTTCTTGTAAAAGTAATATCGAGTCCTATATCATACAACTTGTTGATGCTAATCAGATTTGCTTTTAGCCCATCAACAAGAAAAATGTTTTGAAGTTTGGGTTTTGTTGAACTCCCCGTAGTCCCTTTGCCACAAATTTTTCCTTTAGCATCATCACCAAACTTCACTTTTCCAGCTGTGACCATCTCAAGATCTTGTAGAGAGGATTGATCTCCTGTCATATGTCTTGAGCAACCACTATCAAAGTACCACTTGCTCATTGAGATACTATTCTCACTTCTCTTTGCTGTGAATGCTACTCTGCAGTACAAATCCATTTTCTTAACCCAAATCTGGTTTCTGTTTTTACCATTGAAGGTAAACTTTCATTGTCTCCAAATTCGTTGAACCCTAGATTGAAGCTTATAACACTGATATCCCATATGCCCTTCTTTGCCATAATACCAACACTTTACTGGATGACCCCAATGTGATCCATAATACTAAGTCTTCTCAGATTTCCACCCTAGACCAGCTCGTTGATGTTGATGTTGATGTTGTACTCCACCTTTTTGCTGCAAGGGTTTGAATTGATCTACATTCTCTGATGAACCAGTAGCCTTGACAAACTTCATCTCTGCGGATTCCTTCCCCTTATAACCCAAACGAGAACTATTATTAGATGTCCTTCCAACAGTCAATAGATAGTCTAAATCCTTTGTTCCTTTAAACAACAATCTGATCTGCTTCATCTGTTAAAACAATCTGTTTTCCAGATTTGCATTCTTTGCTTTGACATCTTTGAGTTCATTCTCAGCTTGTTGCAGCTTTGCAACAACAACCTGTTTTTCTACCATCAAACGTTTATTTTCGTATAGTGTTTTAACCCAAGAAGTCACCAACATGCCCATTTGATCTTCTACAGCCATATCAAAATCTTCATTAGACTCTGAATCATCTGTATCAATTCCTTGGTGTTCAGCAGGAATCTGATTTGTACCAACCTTCTGAACTTTGGGAATAAGGTCGGCGTTTTCTACTTCTTCCATGTTGTCATTCATTTTTTATAATGCCAAAGTGAGCTACAAAGTGGTTCAGAATGTTATCATCCTCATCACTGTCACTATCAGTATCACTCAGAGTCGTGGTTACTGATTTTCCACTTAATTTTGACAGGCATTCGTTCTTGGTATGTCCATATCCCTTACACTCGTAACATTGTATAGCCATCTTCCTCTTGGCTGATGGACATGGAGATTTAAAGTGTCCATAAACTTGACATTCAAGACACTGTTTGTCAGCTTTGTAGTTGTCTCTATCAGCTGTTGGCTTAGCAGACGCCTGCTAGTCCTTTCTTTTTTCTCTTTCAGCTTTCTGAAGGAACTTTTTCACAAATAATCCAACTTGCTCTTCGAGATTTTCAACTGATTCCCTTTTGTGAGTTGTTTTTTCAGATACAAGAGCAATACTCTTACCTTTAGTGCTCTTTTCTTTTGCTGTGATCTGAAGTTCATATGCTTGCATCATACCAACAACTTGATCATATCTTATTGTGTCAGAATTCTGAGACACTTCTAGAGCTGATCGATGACCATGGAATTTGGTTGGAAGACATCTTCAGAACTTTTTAACCAACTTCTTGTCCTTATACGTTTTACCCAAGATCAGTGCTTTGTGTGCTAGAGCTGACAGCTTACTGCTAAATTCTTCAACCGTCTCATCTTCACCCATTGTCAGATTCTCAAATCGTGAGGCCAAGATGTCAATCCGAGTTCTTTTCACACTGCTAGTACCCTCAAACCCTACTTCAAGAATATCCTATGCCTCTTTTTCACTTTTACAACCTTGTACTTTTTTGAATTGATTGTTGTGCAGAGAGCTGTAAATGGCTGACAAGGCTTTGGAATTCCATTTAGCATATGATTTCTCCTCTGCAGTCTACTATTTCTTGGGTTTGGGTATAGTAGCACCTTCTGCATCTTTGACAACAGGATGTTCCCAACCTTCTTCAACCGCAAGCCACACATCATAATCAATACCCTGTATATGTTGAGCCATCTGGACTTTCCAGTGTCCATAGTTGTCTGGATCCAACTTAAGTGTTTTTGCAACAACAACTAACCATTGTTGTGAATTCTCCATCTTGTCCTCAGGATCTAACACCTGCAAACAATAACAAACGTTATGCGCCACACTGCTCTGATACCAATTGAAAAAGCAGAGAATTCAACTAAAAAAGCAAACAACAACCAACCAGATCACTTTGAAATACGATTTATTAAGCAATATTCTTTTCTTACAAAAGAACTATTCTTGTTGAAATTATTCTACTTGAGAAACCAACCTAAATCTATTTCAAAAACCCTAATCGATAACCTAGGCTCAATTCACTAATCTTTTGAAAACTTCTCCCTAAGTTCTTAGAGAATTAGGTTTACAATTAACCTCTCTATTTATAGGCACAAGAGACAAATCATCTTGTCCTAAAATCTCTCACACAATTTCCCTTATCACAAAGGATATTTTCCTTTTTCCTTTTGATATGATCTTCTAGATATTTTTCTTATCTCTAAATCAAATATCTAACAAATCTCTAACAACCTCTTCAAGGCTTCCTCTCCAAGTTATTATACAATCTCGTGATTTTTAATTATCAATCACATGACCGTGACGTAACGTCCAAATCATCTCTCACACATCTTCAATCCTATTCAGCTACAAAAGGACACTAGATCTATGTCGATTACCCTTCCTAAACGATCACTGAAATTTTCAATATCTCACCTCTATGATTTTTTTCTCAACTATATGGTTTTAGGATATATGTAAGTGATAAATCACGTAATACCTAAGATAATATGTTTGTAAACATGTGGGTTTGTACATAAATCTGGGCTCTTAATTATGCCCAATTTTTTTAAAATTTAAATGGACTAATGTATAAATTTGAATCTAGGCATAATTCCTAGATTGAAGGATCCAAACCTGGATCTAACCCAATAAATAAAATATGAACCCTAATTCAAACCGTTTAAAAACTCGTACAAGTTTACAAATTTTGGATTCAAAGAACCGGATCCGAGCTTGGACTCAAACTAAAAACTAATTATATTCTGAAAGCCCAATTTTGTGGTATTTTTAGGTAATTTAATAGTATTCTATAGTGTTCTATTAGTACTTTTTGATATTTTTAGATATTTTTGAATATTTTAGATATTTAAATATTTTTAGGTATTTTTCGATATTTTAAAGTATTTTTTGGTATTTTTAGCTTTTTCTATTTTTAGGATTTGTTTCGGGTATTCGGGTAAATTTTTTGTTTCTTAATTTTGTACCCAAACCGATCCGAACATGAATGGAACCGATTCATAATCAAACTGAAATAGTAGTGGATCTTATATAGGTATACATATTTTGGCCCCGAAAGAACATGATCCAAACCTGACCAGAAGACCAGAATGCCCAAGACTAGCTGAATGTTAAATAATTTGGTAGTTCTAGTGTGATAGTCATCCCATATTATCTCGACCTCAAAACGGGTCATAGTTTTGCATGTGTCTTTGTTTGTAGCTTATTAATTGGTATTTGGAGCAATTTATCGTAGACTCTTCCCTTAAATTGATTCCTTTTACCTGTGTTTTCCAGAATTCTTAGCAACCAGTTGGTGGTCCTTTTTACTCGGGTTAATTATCTCAGCTGAACAAACAATTCATTTCTTCGAATAAATTCGACAGTAATATTCAATTCATCGGATTTAAACTCGTATACAACACATGATGGATGAATAATACGTCTCAGCTGCTCAATTTTATTGTTAGAAAAGTCGACTGAAGCATAACATGTAATATTTTATTTAAGATTTTTTTGTAATAGCAAGAAAATATATATAAATAAATCAATTAAATTTAAGGTCGGTAAACTAATTAAATTACAATGAATCATGGCAAGGCTTATTAGACCATATCCAACAAAAAGTTCTTTATAAGGGTTCTTAACATTAAAAAAAGTGAAAAGAAAAATTATAAAAGTATGAGAGATTATGAAATTGGGTTCTTAATTAAGAAAAATAAGAAACTGAGTTTCTTAAATAAGAAACCCATGCTTAATCACTGGAAATGCTCTTAGTAATTTAGTTCAATTTTGTTGACTCATTCAATCGTCATAAACCTTGAAAGTTAAAATAAAGAAAAATTGATGAATCTCGTACAGTAGCAACTAAGAAATTTTGTACTTTATGTTTTATAATCTCGCCACTTTAGATTCGTTTTACTCTGTGGACAGGGCCGGCCCAATTAAAATTTATGCCTAAAAAACAAAACCTAAAAACAAAATATATATTTAAAGACTCGAACTTGAAACCTTAAATATAAATGGAAGGACTAACCGCTAGACTACAATAGATTTTTGAGATTTTGATGCCCTTTTAATTTTTATATTATTTTGGCGTCTAAAGCAAGTGCTTTACCGGCTTTAGGTCAGGGGCAGCTAGTGCTGTGGAATTATTTAATGCAGGATAAAATATGTTGATTTTATGAGTCATTTTTTTACCATTTATCAAAAAAAAATATGAGTCAATTTTTCAATTATGAGACTGATTAACAATCATAGTTTTTACTTAAATGGGACAATGTAATCAACAATTATAAAAGGCCGTAATCTAAAATTAATAAGTTATGGGTCATATAGCATTATATCACAACTAGATGTTAAGGCACAATAATAACCAAATAACAAATAAGGCCCTTAAACAAATTATTTGACAAAAAAAGAGAGCCCCATACAAAATGGCACGGCCCATAAGAGATCCACTTAAGTGTTGAATCATTTAATCGAGAAACCATGGACGGGGGCATGAGTTCGAGTTTATTTTGAAGAAAGGAGAATCTCCTATATCCAATTTTAATTTAATGCCATATTTGTTTTAATGAATTGGTGATGTTCTAATTTTATTCTTATAATATTTATCTTAAAAACTAAATGAATTAGGAAAACAAATAAAAAAGGGCACAAGACGAGGACAACAAGAAGAGGAGCTTTTCGCTGGCGAGTACGACGAGGTGGTCTAGAGCCGGTAATATCGCCGCCGCTGCCATATCTCTGCATAATTTTCTTGCTCTGCATTTCTAGGTAGTCTCCCATGAAGGTAATTTAACTGAATCTCTCTGTATATGTTAAACTGAGCAATGAATTGTGAAGCAAGTAAAGGCTCCGCTTGGGTGTTGAACAAGAAACGGATGACTGATGTGAGCGATAAAGAAAGAATTACTTGAGATACACACAAGGCCAAAGGAAAGAGTTGCGGTCTGAACAAGAAAGAGCCGTTGTGGTCAAGTAGAATATTGGCCATCGGATTATTGCTGAACCGTTAGATGCTTCTTGTTCAATAGAGCCATTGGAATAAATGAGCAAAGAGTTGTTGCCTTCGGTTTGGTTACAACCAAGGTGTTAGTATTGAGATAAATAGGCTAAGTGTGAGTCAAGGAAACTTTACTTGAGCCACAAGGAAGACTCACACTTAACCAAAGACGGAATGGGTTTGTGTGTAACCAAGCACACTAATCAGTTTGAAATAATGTATGTTGCCAAACATAATTATTTATCAGCCCAATCCGATCGTTGGAAGCTTTGGAAACTAGCCAAAGTCACGTGTGGATAGGCCTGTCAAACGGGCCCAAATCCGCGGGCTGTAATTTTTTTGATGGACCGCTACGGGCCAGCCCGCTTGAACCGCGGTCTAAATTATATTGTCTAGGCCCGGTCCATTAAACCTAGCAGACTAATGGGCAGGTCCGCGTGTTTATTTAAATTCTTAAAATTTAAAAGATGAGAATCGAACTCCTAACCATTAAAAGAGATAAGACCACTATAACCATTAGGCCACAAGCAATTCATTGCACAACCATTTCGTCATAACATATTTAAATGTGTTTCTATAACCTAGATAATTTATACGTGTAAATTACTTGTCATAGTATTGTTTTAAAGACAAAAATTGCAAACAACACGATAAAATCATATAATATTTAAATAAAACTTAATTTATTTCACCAAATAAAAAGTAAACTAAAATATTCATAACCCACAAAAACGTTAAACCAAGAAACTAAAAACATAATATAACCAAAAACATGTTAAATTGTATTATAATTTTCATAAATCTAAATCTTGATCA
>OVBA01003338.1:187-28544 GCA_900406435.1 Lepidium aucheri | reverse complement strand
GGCTTCCAATGCCCTTCCTTGGCCCGAATATCCAAATGGCCATGTTTGGTTCGTCCGTTTGTATAGCATTCTCATATCGCACCTAGTGCGTTTACGGATTTACCATACGTGGGTATTATACTTTTACAATTTCAACTATTTCAAAAGCTATAGATGCTAATGACTGCCAATTTTCAAGTACAGTAGATTTCAAAATGTATTAACATTTACAATTGCAAACACCACACACGTAAATTCAATAGAAAAAACAGATGAAGAGATGATTATCGTATTGTCTTCCTTTCATTGCAACTGCGTGACTAGCTAATTAATCACAAGCGTGAATGCGACTGCGTTATACATGAAATTTGAAAATGGCAATTGGGTAACATCAAAGATACCAAACCAAGAATTACGTTTAATTATAACTTTTCTTTTCTACAAAAAGTAAACTTCTATTGAAATTAATCTATTCTAGAAACCAACCTAAAATCACTTCTAAGATCTGATACCCTAATGCAATTCATTAGCTATGTAAAACTTAATCACTAAGTTCGTAGTGACTAGGTTTACAAATGAAATCCTTTTTATACACCAAGAGCTCGACTCAATTTGTTCCTAAATCTACTCGAGATCTAACAAACTTGAATTTTATCTACACCAACAAATCTTATTTTGAAAAGTCTCATGTTCAATTCAAATCTTCTTTTGATTTCCTTAGCCGCTTAAGATAACTTCCGCTCCACGCTTCACATGTTAGTCACGTGATCTTCATTTAATCGGGTACTTTTTATTTGCATGTGATTCATTAATATGCTACAAGCAGCTTTAATCTTCTCCATTTGACTGGAATACCTGAGCTCAAGTTCCTGTAAAAGATAACTAGCGAATAAACTAGAACTTAATCTTGTTAGCTATTAGTAAACTGTTAGAAACAGTCATATGATTTCAAAAACAAATACTTGATTTATCATAAAACTAAAAAGAATTACAACTTAGGAAAGTTTGTAATCAAGTTATCATGAAAAATAAAGCCATCAAACATCAAGTTCCAAATTTTTTTTGCCACAGGTCAGCCAAAAAATAACAAAGAAAGACAATGTTCCGCTTAAATGGTCACTCCCCTTTAGTCGGATAACTCCTCAATTTAAGTGTCTTTAGGTTTCTATTCATGGTCATCAAAGTCATGTTCTCTCCCCTGAATAGCATCACATCCACGTTAAAAACAAGCACTTAAATGTATACAAATAAGTAAGAGAACACTTACCTTTAGCTAGCGCTTGCTTGGAGAGATGTACAACCTCAGTACCAAGGACCAAAAAAGTTTCTAGCAACTCTTTGGTAGTGTACGACTCCTTTGAAGTAGTCTTGGCTATTCCCTTTTGTTTGTTGACAACCGATCTTCGAGTCATAACAGGACAAGTTGCAATTAGGACCTCATTCTGACTGGCTAGGAGACGTGTAAGTAAAGACAAGTACGAGAGGAACAACTTCGACTTGAGTGTCTTGGTTGATGTAGCCACACTCTTGATTTGCGAAAAAATCATTTTTCCAATATTAACCAGAATTCGTTTTTCAAGTTTATAAACAAGCTACATCCGGGTAGCACTCACATAACCTTCATTGGATGTAGGAAACAAGTTTGTGCAACAAATCTTGTACAATTGATTGTACAGAGGTAGAACTGAGACAAAGTCTTAACAGCTTCTCTAGACATGCATTGCAATATCCTTGGAGAGGACTCCATCAAGATTCTGTTGATTAGAGCGATTAGCAACATCATGTGAACCTAGTAGAGCATCGATAGTTGAGGCAGAGAGTGTGTAATTGAAGCCTCTTAAAAACACATACCAACTATCACTATCTCAATCCTTATGTCGCATATTCGTCCAGAATTCCCACAAAATCTATGAATTATAGTCTACCACTGTGTCAACAAAACTCATCAAGCTTACATTTGTGAATAGTTCTTACAACTCAGTTTCTCCTTCCTAAACTCATATGTGTGTTCAGTAATAAAGCGATTACTTTGAGATGAGTAAAATTGATACTTGACCCGAGCATTGGAGGAGGAGAAGATTGGTGAATCGACTGTTGATGACATATTCTTTGATGCATGGTCTGAATTTCAGTTTTGATGACTCGCTAGGACTTCCTAGGGTTAGGATTGAACTCTTGCTGAATCGTGTGCTTGCGCAGTCCTGATCAGCATGTTGTCGCTTCAAGATTCTCAGTTCCAAAGACTTTAGTTACCCCAACCTCATCATTCTCTTTGATTTCTTGATCATTTCAAACAACTGATGAAGACGGCGTCAAATTTTTGCTTCAGAGAAGCGATTTTCACAAAGTTCTTCATCTCTCTCTTTGAAATCACCAAGAAATGGTGATTTGGATGCTTTGTTGTTTCAGCGACTAGAAAATCAGTTGAAATCAGAGGTGTTGATAGTTCTTCAACCAGGACTTCAACTACAGTTCGAGCGTCTGATGATTGAGGTGACAATTTGAATCCAATGGATTGAAACAATATCAATGCACACTCAGTATTGGTCAGATAAGCGATTAATGTAGTTGCATCAAAACCTTGAGTGACTAATCTCTGAGATGATTCCATTCTCTTGGAAAATTTTCTTTGTGTTTCTTTTCTGAGATGAGAAAGAATGAAGAAAGTTGGATTCCTTTAAGCAATTGAAATTGCTTTGATTTTCACCCTTTGATTGACCAACAGTTCAGTTGCATGTTTTGCTCCCTTTTTTAGAACAAGAATCTCTCCCAGAAATATCTTGCTTTAATGGACCTGCACAACACAATAGCCCACTTGCTTCCGTTTAATCGATCTGATTGGCCCATTATACATAAGAGAAATATTTAATGAGAGATCTAGCACATGATTTAGCAACAATAATCAATTTTAGAAGATACTTTTGAGTGACCCAGAGTTAAACATCGAACTTGTGAACATTTTTGACTAAAAATCAGCATTAATAGATTAAAAATTGATACTCTTAAGTTAAAATATTACCTTTATCGAAGCTGGCCATCCACATGAAACTTTGATTCAACAACCGCCAAGCTTATCTCCTACTCCTTGAGACGTACGATCAGAGTTAAGATTTGATGGCTAGACTTTCACATTAGCATGCCTTTATCATAAGTATATTTTAAGGACTTAAGAATATCAAAAAAATCAGGCAGGTGGTATTTCTTTTTGAGAGAATTTGTCATTGCATAGCAACAAACTCTTGACTTGAATGATGTAGATATTCGACGTAATCACGTGACTCTTACAACATCACAAGTCCAATACATTCATCTTGTTGTTTTGGTCAATGTATCCCTCTTGATCATTTGTTTTGGCAGATCATCATAGGCACAATCAATACAAGAAAACATAGTCCAACCCGACGGAAAACCTGCGGCTTTTTTCTGTCAGTTATTAAAACCGACTGAAGATAATGGAAATCGACCTAAAATTTGAAAATAGTATTTTTTCGTCGGTTTGGAAAGTCATCGGATTCCTTAGGCGGAAAAAACTGATGGAAACCGACGAAAGCCCATTTTCCGTAGATTTTGGTTGGTTTCCAACCTATGGAAATCGACGAACACGATTAAAATAATATTATAAAAATACCATCACTTTCCGTAGGTTTCAGAACCGATGGAAACCTACGGAATTTAATTTCCGTAGGTTTCAGAATCGATGGAAACTTACGGAGTTTAATTTCCGTAGGTTTCCATTGGCTCCGAAACCTACGGAAACGGATGGGCAGCATTTAAAAAAAAAATGTGATCAGTTTCCGTAGGTTTCATAACTGATGGAAACCTACATAATTTTATTTTCGGAGGTTTCCATCAGTTTTGGAACCTACGGAAACCGATGGGAAACATTTAAAAAAAATTGTGATCTGTTTCCATAGGTTTCAGAACCGATAAAAACCTACGGAATTTAATTTCCGTAGGTTTCCATCGGTTTTGAAACCTACGGAAACCGATGGGCAGCATTTAAAAAAAATATTGTGATCGGTTTCCGTAGGTTTCATAATCGATGGAAACCTACAGAATTTAATTTCCGTAGGTTTCCATCGGTTTTGGAACCTACGGAAACCGATGGGCAACATTTTAAAAAAAAAATTTGCGATCGGTTTCCGTAGGTTTCAGAACCAATGGAGACCTACAGAAATCAATTTCCGTAGGTCTCCATTGGTTATGAAACCTACGGAAACCGATGGGCAACATTAAAAAAAATTGCGATCAGTTTCCGTTGGTTTCACAACCGATGGAAACCTACGGAAATGGTAGTTAGAACACTTTTTTTTGGCCATATACTGTACATAACCGATTTCCTTGATTTCCGTTGGATTTGTGACATATATAACTCCACATTGAGTTTCTTTTCTTTGCATTATAACCTCTATTTCGAATCCAAATTAAAAAAATAATACACTCAAACTTTCAGGCTTGGTTGGATGGACCGCGAATGGATGAAACCACTGGAGAATTGACAGAAGAGTATGCAGAAGGGTTGAAAAATTTTATGAAGTTTGCGGCTTATCAAAGTTTACCGCTCGAAACGGGTAAGATGTACTGTCCGTGTATTAAATGCCAAAATATAAAGTATATCAATCTTAAGAATGTCTGTAGTCATATTTACCGTAGGGGTATTTGTCCAACTTATAAAATTTGGTATTTTCATGGGGAAAATGACTCGAATCTAAACTTTGTGAGTGGAAGTGGAGGTGGTAATGAGGGTGTTAGTGATGATTTAGGAAATATGGTAGATGAAGAAATAGATGTTAATGTGGGAACTAGCGATATAGGTGGTTTAGATGGTTGTAGTTGAGACCCGGTAGGAAATAATGATAGTATAGTCCAGATGGTTAATGATGCATATAGGGAGGATATTCCGGTATTCACTGAAGCTACGAATAGGGGTGAAGAACCAAATACCAAAGCTCAAAATTTTTTTAGTATGTTAGATGCAGCGAAGAATCTGTTGTATTTTGGGTACAGCGATGATTATTCATCATTGTCGACAGCTGTTGAACTTACAAATATGAAAATGAATTGTCATGTATCAGAGAGCACGATGGATAGGATAACTGCTTATACGCAGAAACTTTTGCCGCGTGATAACTCCCATGCTACAACGTATAACAACGTTCAGAAATTGGTAAGCAGCTTGGATTACCATATGAGATGATTGATGTTTGCGAAGACAATTGTATGATCTTCTGGGGAAAGGATGTGAATGAGATCCGTTGTCGTTTTTGCAAGAAACCTTGATTCCAAGATACATGTGGGAGGAATCAGGTTCTATACAAGAGGATGTGGTATTTGCCATTAGTTGGCATGCTTAAGAGGATATATTAGTCAGATCGCACAACTAGATCAATGAGATGGCATGATGAACACAATTCAAGTGGTCAAATTCTTCACCTGTCAGACGCACTCGCATGGAGACATTTCCAATCACTTATATCCAGATTTTGCTGTCGAATCGAGGAATGTATATCTAGGTCTTTCCACTAATGGATTCAATCCATTTGGGAAACATGGGAGACCATATTCTGTTTAGCCGGTGATTGTTACACCTTATAATCTGCCACCCGCGTTGTGTATGAAACCAGAGTTCTTTTTTTTATCTATTCTAGTACCTGGGCCTGATCATCCCCGTAGATCATTGGATGTATTTTTGCAACTGCTTATCGCAGAATTGAATGAGCTGTGGGAGAATGGCACTACTGCGTATGATGTTNTACTGCTTATGATGTTTCTACCGCGCAAAATTTCCAGATGAAAGTGGTGCTAATGTGGACTATTAGTGATTTTCCAGCTTATGGTATGCTATCAGGTTGGTCTACACACGGGAGATTAGCATGTCTTATATGTCAAGATAACACTGAAGCATTCCAGCTTAAGCATGGAAGAAAGACATCATGATTTGATTGTCATAGATGTTTTCTTCCTTTGGATCATCCATACCGGCATAGTAAATCATTATTTACTAAAAACAAAAAAGTTTTGTATGGTCCACAGCAAGAACCAAATGGTAGAGAAATTTTAACGCAGTTTAGAGATTTCGATATTGAGTCAACAACGAAATGCGGGCGGAATGGACATTACCCAATCGGAGGTGTAGGGGAGTACCATAACTGGCATAAAAATAGTATTTTCTGGGAATCGCCATATTGGAAAGATCACCTCCTTTGTCATTGTTTAGATGTCATGCACGTTGAGAAGAACTTTTTCGATACTTGTATCAACACAATTATGAACGTTAAAGGGAAAACAAAAGATAATCTCAAATCAAGGTTGGATTTACAAGATATATGCGATAGGAAGCCACTACATATACGTGGCAACAACACCATTGGCCCTGTACCGATATTCAGATTAAGTAATGAAAAAGTTATGTCATTATATTCCTTTTGATTTTTGTTATTATCTCCATTTTTGTTGTTTTACTATCTACATTATAATTTTTGTAGGTTGCTTTTTTAACTGGATAAAAGAGGAGGTAAATTTTCCAGATGGATATGCTTCAAACCTATGGAATTGTGTTGATAGTAATGAGGGCTATCACGTTCTAATGGAACGACTTTTCCCGTTTGTGTTTGCCTATTTACTACCTAGAAATGTACACGAAGCGCTTGCAGGTATAATCCTTATTTCCATATTCACAAATCAGTAATTGTATATATCTGATATGACTGTTATAAGTGTGTTGTTGGAATTCAGGTATTGGAGCATTTTTTGTGATCTATGCTCACGTAGTCTTATAGATGACAGAATAAGAAATTTGAATAATAAGATTCCAATCATCTTAAGCAATTTGGCGAAAATATTTCCTCCTTCTTTTTTTGACGTAATGGAACACCTACCTATTCATCTCTCCCGTGAAGCTGGTAATTATATTACTTTTCTATTCTTATATACTTAATTTTAAGTTGTATCTGCTAACCGAACATGTGTAAAGTTGAAAAAAAAGTTAAAAACTTGAGCCGGGTTGAGGGTTTAATAGTTGCACAATATATAAATGAAGAAACACGCAATTTTGCTTCTTTATACTTTCCAGCAAATGTTCAGACAAATTTACGACGACCTTCAAGAAATGATGATGGCAGAGAGAAGCCTAATTATCCAATGTATGTGCCAGATATATTTGCACAAATTGGTCGGCTTAGTGGAAAACCAGTGAGAAAAACACTTACTCCAGAAGAGCTTAAACATTTGCATATGTATATTACAAACAATTGCCCAGGTTTAGGGGAATTTGAGAGGTTAGTAGTATTTCCACTCACAAATGCTTTCAATGAAGTTGTTAGTAATTTCTATTGTAAACCTTTTTGTTCCAGAATTTACTTATAGCCCAAGTTCGCGCGTACCCAACTTACAATGAAGAACAAATACAGAAGACTGGTTACGGTATTATGTATGTAATATTTCATTTTGACAAAAGTTTGGAAACATTGCATCTATTCAGGTAAAAGTATTAACATTTCAAAATAAATACCTTTAGGTCACACAAGCCACAACCTTAGGAAAATCTTTCCCCACATGGTTGGAGGATTTCCTCAATTGTCCTTTGCTAATCGCCAAATCATTTTCAATGTACTTCACTCGGGCTTATGGATTCAAGATTGTGAGGCCAGGGAAGAGAAGACCTACAAATGATAACGGAACATCTTCTACCTCGAGCGATATGGTTTATTATGGTGTTCTGAAAGAAATTCTGGAGGTCCATTACCCTGGGTTGCTAGACTTAAATTGCATTGTCTTCTACTGTGATTGATACAATCCATTTCTCAGAGTCGGGATACGGGTTGATGAATTTGGGGTCACTTTTGTACATTCAAGAAGGAAATTATCTAAGTACGATCCGTTCATCCTTGCATCACAGGCAGATCAACTGACGTACCTCCCATATCCACGGGTATCTACCTGTTCTGATGGGTGGATTACTGTGACATCAACCCCGCCTAGAGGAAGGCTGTTTGATAATTCTGACCACGATGCCATGCAACAAGCCTCACCTTGAACCTTAGGGCCATTGGATATCTCACTTCAGGTTGATCTATGTGTCGATATAGCTTCCCAAGCAATAGGGATGGTCCATGATGTCTTTGAAAATGACGGTGAAGAATTTGGTGAGGGCTCTATAGGTAGTTTAAATGGTGAATCTTGTGATGAAAAAAACAATATCCGATTACTAAATACGGTATACTGCTATATATATTTGTATTGACCAGATATTTTAAGTTTGATATATTGTAAGGTTTTCATATTTATGAACTATTTAATGTCGAACATTATAACTTTATTAAAAAAAATTTAGATAATTTAGGAAAAGTCTTAACATTTTTAATTAAACACAAAATATATACATTAAATTACAATATATTGAACTGAAAGGGAAGTGCAACACATACTATTGAACAACAGAAGCAAAGCATTTAGTAACACATACAAACAGCTAAGGAGCTTAACACATGTCACCAATATGCCAACAGAACGATAACGTAAAACAGTGCTTGCAAACAGTTCGAATGTCCAGGTGATCAAATTGACAGGCCGGTGTGTCCGACAAAGTCCTCCACCTAATCAATCCACGATACAAACCCCTTTTTGGGTTGGTCATAGCTTGTATCTGGTCACAGACTTGCTATCCAATGTAGCTTGCCTCTTCTATGTTGGGAACGTGTTCAAGAAATGACTCGAACACAGGTTTACCCACAACTTTGTTACCACCGATGCATAGAAATACTGCACAAGCGAAACATGCATACAATAGATGGGGTGCAGCATTGATTAGGTAATTAATATCTGTTTGTGAAGGACCAGTAGTTGCAAGGATTCTTAAACCAACAACGTACTGCGCGGTTATGTTGCCAACATGAAGACAACGCCTGAGGAATGGTTTGTACGGTGATCCTGGAGCACCAAGTTGCGGGATGAATATGAACTCATCAATGTCGATATGGCGTAGCACTTCTGCAAAGTACACCATGTTTTTAAAATCAGGACCAGTGAATATAAAACCCTTTAACTCCCTAAACCCATGTTCACCAACTCGACGAACAATGTCAGAAATTATATTAAGTGGAAGGAAACTCATAATGTTTGTAGTATATTGATATTACAACAAGGTAGAAATGATCATTATTTATAGAGAAAAAAAACTGTAAGATTTCGTAGGTTTCAAAACCTACAAAAACCGACGGCATGCAGCAACTATGGGTTTCCATAGGTTTTAAAACCTACGGAAACCCACAGATCACGAGCAAGTAATCTGAGCCGCTGAAATGACTCGTCATATCAAAGCAGAAGTGTATCAGTTGCCAAAGTCAGGGGTGTCTAATACTTTATCTGGTCATTTTAAGTCAGAAAAGAAATGGCCATGGGTTTCCGTAGGTTCAATAACCAATGGAAACCGACCGTATGCTAAAGTCGTTGGTTCCCGTTGGCTATAGAAACCTACGGAAACCGATGGCATACAGTAATTGTGGGTTTCCGTAGGTTTTAAACCTACAGAAATCGATGGCTTTCAGTAACTGTGGGTTTCCGTAAGCTTTAAACCTACGGCAGCTTATGGCTTTTAGTGGTTGTGGGTTTCCATAGGTTTCATAACCTACAGAAACCAACGGCTTCTACTTATAAATAAGTGAGTCATATTGTTAGATTGACACACAAATAAGAATAACAATGTCTTTCCTACCTTATGAAATAGTTCACAATATTGTTCGTCGCGTGGGAAAAGAAGGATTTTGAGAGTTAAAAGGTTTTATTTCTGCTGGTCGTACTTTATAAAAAATGGTTTATTCACAGGAAGTGCTGCGCGATGTGGACGTTACTGAGTACATCTTCAACACCTATCTTGGTGAACTGTCCTCACCGTTCCGTCCATTTCTTGAAAGATGCAAAAATGCTGGGAATCTTACTGCTCAATATGTGATTGGGTTACAAAACCTTACAACAACTGGACCATCACAAGAAGGTATTAGTCTTTTACTAAATGCAACACCACATCTTCTCTATGCACGTTTTGCAGCTGCTGCATTTCTCTGCCTATGTGGTAACAAAGATATGGGACTACCAGTCTTCGAATCATTTATTCAGATGATTCCTAATATTCATGAAGCAACCGGTATTGCATACCGAGTTTGTGACCAGCTACAAGATATGGCAATTCCGGGTAGTCATTTTTATCGAGGGAGGATCAACTTTACAGAGGAATCCATACCAGCATGTGGATTTAATCACCAAGGCGGACATACTGTTTGCAATCACTGCTTTGGGATGTCTGCCACTTGGATGATAATGGATCTTATTTAGTTTATTTATATGTATTCGTGTGTTGTTATTTTATGTTTTGTTAAAAATTATGTTATGTTAAATAGTCTAAGATAATGTTTTAATATGGTGTAATGTTCTATAATGTACCTTCTAATGTTTTATAATTTTAGTTATGATATTTAAAACTCTAAGCATAATAATTTATTTACAGATACCATTTATCTACACTAAATATTTATCTATATAATTGAGTTTAGCAATCTCCTTAACAAAATTTAACGGATGAATAAATCACAAAAACTGTAAGTCTAATCTCTGTTACGTATTATAAAAATATAGAGACACAATTTATAGGAAGTAATGATAACAATTTATTAAATGTTATTGCGGTTATAAAACAATGACCAAAAAAAAACAATTGTATACCCATCGGTTTTTGTCGGGTCTAAACCAAAGGAAACCAACGGACATTTAGGATTTTTGGTTCAATGGAACCAACCGACACCAACGGGTTTTAATTAGGCCCGGCGGGAGTCGACGGAAACCAACGGCCTTTCACTTTATCTTCTCCGCAAATCCTCTTCTTCTCCTACGAATTTCCGCCGCTCAAGGAGAGGTCCCAAAATCTTGCCGGTTTCACTCAACCTCGTCGCCGACATTCACCATGTAAGTAACAACCCTTTTCCTTGTGTGTTTATCATTACATTGGTAGAGTTGTAGAATTTGGGAAAAAATTGGAAAACCTCACAATTAGATCTAATTTTTGGTTGTTAGAAACGGTTTAGGATGTAGATTAAAGGTTAGAGTTCTTGTGGCATAGGTTTGTAGACAAAATCCTTGAGGATTTCGAGTAATCTAAGAATTTTTGACCAATATTTTTTTTTATGAAGAACTTTTTTTTTATGAAGAACATTTTATTTGTTTGAAGAATAATTTTTTTGTATGAAGAACATGTTATTTTATGAAGAACACTTTTTTTTTGCAACACCACGTTTTTTTTTAAAACTCGTTTTTGTTTTTTAAAAAAACACGGTTTGTTTTTGGTTTAAAGAGCATATAATTAGTTTTAGATTATTCTACAAATTTTGAATAATACATAAGTTATTTTTAAAATAGAATTTTAATGTATAATTTTAATAAAATTTTCAATTAAAATATATTACATATGGTAGTTTTACCATTTTATTTTAAATTTTTCAGAATAATATAATTGAATGTGAACTTTAAAGTATATACTTTAAATTATATAAGTTAAATTATATAAATTATTTTAGTATTGCGTTTAAACCAAACATTTTGTTTTTCAAGGACATTACTTATAATGGATTTCATCAATCTCGAGGTTGGCGATCGTTTGATTCGGATAGGACTCCGAGTCCGGATCGCACTCCGCCATCCCACGTCCCGGAGACGCAGCCCGGGCTATCGTCCAGCACTCCGCCGAACAATATGACACTGGCTGAGATTATGGCTATGCCAGGGCGTGAACATCTAAAGTTTTTTGATCCTACGATGGAGACTCCTGGTTCGACATGGTCAGTGTTTTTAAATTTTACAATTATTTTAATTTCTATTTTATATATATTTTAACTTCACATTTTTTTAAGGTTTCGGATCGAGGGTGAGATTGTTACGTTGGTGAAGCATATGATACAGGAGCAGCTCGGTTTTGCATATCTAACATACAGCAAATTTCCGTTACGGCTGAAGGGGCAGTGGTTCAAAACTTTTGCGGTAAGTTCATATTTTATTATTCAACATTAATTTTAACATTAAATGTGCTATTTATTAAATTTATTGAAATTCCCCGCAACATTTCAACTGGGACGTCCAACACACGCCTCGGGTTCGGAAGAAATTTGAGGAGTAGTGCAGTATCTCCTACAGCAACCACATGTACGGCTGGAAGACTGCATGGGAGAGAGATCTAAACANCGGATGCCCGCTATCCCGGGTCTCGGAGTTCGTAGAGTACTGGACTTCTCCAGCGACTATGAAGATCTCCGAACACAACATGAAAAACATGCGCGGTGGGAAAGACGTGACTATCCTGGCTCCTGGTACTCACACCACCGGATGCCACACATTTGAGCGTGTGGAACAAGATATGGTAAAGTTAATTTTTTTTAATAATTTCATGTGATTTTCTCATATAAATTTAAAATTTACTTGACTTGTTGTAGACTGTGAAGAACGGATGCGTACCGGATTGGCTAAGCCTTATGAAGGGCTGTCACACAGGGAAGAAATCCAGGAAGATCGAGAACCCCAAAGTACAGGAGGTGATGGGGAGGATCGAGCATAGGAAGAAAGAGCTCGAATCGCAGATGAGTCAGGATGGAGTTGGGCCATCAACTCCTCTATCTCGGGATCAAGTCAACCAGATCGTCGTTGAGGTATTATTTTAATTCAATTTACATAATTTCTCCACATTTAAAATATTTTAATTCAAGTAATTCTTTATTTAATTATTTTGTAGGAAGCTCCTTGCACAAAGGATGCCGACTCGGATTCGGTAAGCTCGTGACAGCAGATAGAATGCCTGCGAATGTCAATCTCACGCATGGATTTAGTCTGAACCAGTGCGAGCGGCAAGAGCTGGTCAACCTCAGGGTGACACAAGATGATCTGTCTAAGGAACTCCGAGAGACGAAGGAAAGGACGGCGAGGGCTGGAGCACAAATAGCCTACCTTATGCGCCTATTGAATGTTCCGGAGAGTTTACCAAACGACAACGAGACTCAAGATCCAGCGGCCTTTTAGATTATGTATAATTTTAATTATGATTTCTGTATAATATTAATCATAATTTTTGTATAATTTTAAATATTGTTTTAATATTTTATTACAAAACCATTTTCAATTCTCAAATATTTATTATATTTAAAAATAAATTAATTTTAAGATTTATTTTTAATTATTTAAATATGAAAATTTATTATTATTATTATTATTATTTGTTATACACTTACGAAAGCTGAAGTACGCCGACGGTTTTCGGTCGATGACAACCGACGACTTATAACCGAGGGCAGCCGACATGATCTAGTCAACGGCAACCAAAGACATTAAGCCGACGGCAACCGATGGCTTCTGTTCGACGGCAACCGATGGACATCAGTCGACGGCAACCGACGGATATAAAGCAACGTCACTAAGCCTACGACAACCTACGGGCATATTCTGAATAGAACCGACGGCTAGCTGAACCGATGGGAACCGATGGAAATGAACCCATGTCAACCAACGAAATAAAATCCCACGACAATTGACAGGATTAAACCGACGGGTAGCCGACAATATTTTCCGGTCGGTTTTCGTCGGTTCCTCTGATGGAAACCTATGGGAAGACCATTTTCCGATGAAGCTAACTCGACTAGGACTGGACATAATACCCGAAACCCGACCTGAACCCGATTAGAAATACCCGAAATCGAACCAAACCAAAACTTACAAAATACCCGAACGGGTTTTAGATCATAAGAATACGGGTACCCGAACCTGATCAGGTAAAACCCGAAACCCGTAAGAATACCCAAAATACCCGAAATATGTAATATATTTAAAAATAATTATTTATATATATACATTTAATTACACAAATACAAAAAAATTTAACTATAAATCTATATATATTATTCATTTAGAATTAAAATAACCAAACAAATTTGAATATAAATTTCTTAAATTAAATTATGGTTTTTTAAAACTTCTTTTTAGTTTTTTGAAATTTTTTGTTTATAAAATATTAATTAATTATGCAGATATCCAAACCTGACCCAAACCCGAACCAAACACGACCCGAAATAGAGTATTTTATAAGAACCGAACCTGACCTGAACACGAAATTAAATACCCGAACCCAACCCGAACTCGCAAAAATACCTGATTGGGTCTTATATGGATAAACCCGAAATATCTGAAACCCAAAATACCCGACCCGATCGGAGTACTCAAATGTGCAGGCCTAAACTCGACCCCGGGTTCTCGTCGGTTGCCATCGGTTTTGTGGCCAAACCGATGGCAACCACGGGATTGGCCATGGGTTTAAGATGATATCAATTCTCTTCTCAATCAATGATTCAAATTTTTCACTTGTTCGTAAAAATGTATTCACTTTCCTTGGCTTTTTAACTTACTTTTCCTAATATTTAACAAACCAATTCACTGATCAATTTGTGATGGCATGATAGGCAGTTATTTTTTATTTGTTCAATCAACCCTGATATATGTCTGCCTTTTTCAGGTGTCTACTGTCTTGTTCAAAAATTAAGTTTTTGTTTCTGATCAGCTCTATAGACACCTTAAGTAATGAGTTAGAATCATGAATTCCAATTGATGTTTGTAATTGAAGAAAACGATTGAAAGATAATGGTTTAGGAAAAAAAATCAGCCAGTTGATACTCAGTGTTCATATGATCAACTTTAACCAGTTTTTTCTCAACAAGTTCACAAATAAAATAATGGCATGTATAAATGGCTTAGTTTGTGAATGTTGCACATGATTCTTGACAATGCATATGACACTTTGATTATCATAGTAAATAAACAAAGGTCAAAAATCATACCATAGTCAACAGATATTTGTTTCATCCATAGAAGTTGTGTATAACAACTTCCCAATGCGATATATTCTGCTTCTGCAGTTGACAAAGAAACACAGTTCAGATTTTTTTTTTGCTAAACACGCAATCAGATTGTTTCTCATAAAAAATATCCTCCACATGTGCTCTTTCGTTCATCAACTCTTTCTGCCCAACCTACGTCACATTACTTGTCTAACTTATGGTGGTGTCCTTAGTGTAAAAGATCCCAAGATGCTAAGTTCTGCTCACATATTTGAGAATACGTTTAGCTGCTGTGAGGTAACTTTTCTTAAGATCTACTTGAAATCTTGCACATAACCCTATTGAGAAACATATTTTTGGACAACTTGCTATCAAATACAGTAACCCTCCAATCAGACGTGTAGGTTGTAGCACCACATATTTTCCTAATTCATCTTTTGAAAGCTTTTCATTTGATCCTATGGATGTTTTGACTGCCTTGCTGTTTTCCATCCCAAATTTTTGAATCCGATTCTTTGCATATGTGCTTTGATTCATAAAGATTCCATTAGACGTCTGTTTTACTTGCAGTCCTAAGAAATAAGTAAGTTAACCATTCATACTCATCTCAAATTCTTGAGTCATGACTTAAAAGAACTTATCAACCATCGCCTGATTGGTGGATCCGAACACTATGTCATCTATATAGATCTACACAACTATGAATCATTCCTCAGTGTTGAGAGTAAACAATGTCTTGTCTACACTACCTCATGTGTATTGTTTCTCAATTAAAAATAAAGCCATACGATCATACCAAGCTCTTGGA
Organism: Lepidium aucheri; assembly: GCA_900406435.1. Lineage (NCBI taxonomy): Eukaryota > Viridiplantae > Streptophyta > Magnoliopsida > Brassicales > Brassicaceae > Lepidium > Lepidium aucheri. The sequence continues at coordinate 12,899 of OVBA01003338.1, read as the reverse complement.
GCCTATTTGAGTCTGTACAGAGCCTTATTGAGTTTGTAAACATGGTCTGAATGCTTTGAATCTTCGAACTTTGTTGGTTGTTCAACATAAACCTCTTCCTGAAGAAAGCCATTCAGAAAAGCACTCTTAACATCCATCTAATACAGTTGAAATCCCATTTTGCAAGCCATTCCAAACAGAAATTTGAGGGACTCTAAACGAGCTACCAGTGCAAAAGTATCTTCAAAGTCTACGCCTTCAACCTGCAAGTAACCTTGAGCAACTAGTCGAGACTTGTTTCTCACGTCATTTCCATGTTTGTCAATCTTGTTTTTGAAAATCTATTTTGTGCCAACAACATTGATATCTTTAAGACGAGCAACAAGAACCCACACATCCAATCGTAAAAATTAGATAGCTCTTCTTGCATAGATGCAATCCAAAACCCATCTAACAAGGCTTCTTAATATGTCTTTGGTTCAATCTTTAAAACAAAACACACCTATTCCATGAAATCAACAATGCTCTGTCTCTGGTCCATAAAGGACACAGAGGCTGCATTTCCAACCAATTGTTTGAAATTGATTTGCTTTCCTCGAGTAATCCTTCCCCCATGAATCTCACCTATAACATCCATTGAAGAGTGCTTTCGATATACTTGTTTCGGAGACGTTTATTGAAAATCTTCAATTATTGATTGTTGATCACATGATTCAGTATCAGTAATCCGATTCTCAGGACTTGTTTCATCAGTAAGTTGAAGTCTAAGACGAAAAGTTAAAGCATCATCGAACACAACATTTATAGTTTCTTGTTCTGTGGAGGTTCGCTTGTTAAAGGCCCTAAATGCAGTACTTGAACCTGAATATCCAAGAATAAGTCTTTCATCGCTTCGAGAATCCAATTTTCCCAAAAAGTCTTTGTCGTTGAGAATATATGACACATAACCAAGTACATGAACATAATGCACTACTGGCGTTTTCCTTTTCCATAGTTTGTATGAGATCTTTGCAGTTCCTTTTCGGACATACACAATGTTGATGATGTAGCAAGCAGTGTTAACAGTCTTAGCCCAGTAGATTTTTTGAGCATTACTCTCATGCAACATAGCCCTGGCCATCTCCTACAAAGTCATGTTCTTTCGCTTAACAAACTAAATACCTTAATATTCATTTTTCAGTTAGAGTGCTAGATTCTGAAACTGTCGAATGAATCACTTTTCTCACGAAGTAAACACACCCATGTGTATCTGCTGAAGTCATCCACAACAACAAGAATGTATTTCTTTCCAGATATAATTTCCACTTGAATCGACCCCATGAGATCCATATGAACAAGTTCCAGAGTTTCTTTTGATCTGACATTAGGTACAGACTTGTATTGCATTTTCACTTGCTTCCCCATGTTTCATGGTCCACACAAAAACTATTGATCCCTTCTGAGTTTTGGAAGCCCTCTGGCAATGTCTTTTGTAGATATATCAACCATTGTTTTAAAGTTCATGTGACCCAATAGTTGATGCTAGATATGGGCTTTGCTCTCAGACTTTGATGTCATGCAATGTGTACCTAGAACCTATATATAGTAGTTATTTCCTATGCAAACACCTTCAAGATGAATAGTTCCTTTCACATCCACTGCTCGACAATCTTTCTGAGCAAAGGTTACGTCCAGACTTGTGTCACACAGCTGACTAATACTGATAAGATTTGCCTTCAAACCATCTACAGGAAATACATCAATGGACTTTGGATCCATTGAGCTCGTTGTTCTTCCTTTCCCACATATCTTTCCTTTTTCTCCAACTCTGAAAGTAACTTTCCAGCATTGACCTTTTTAAGACTCTGTTGTGCTTTATCTTCTCCAGTCATGTGTTTCGAACAGCCACTATCGAAGTACCACGTCCCTTTTGAAGATTTAAGCCCAGATTTCTCAGCAGTGAATGTAATTCTACTGTAGAGATCCAATTTCTTAATCCACATCTGATCCTTGTTTTTACCATTGAAGGTAAACTTAAGTTGTCTCCAGATTCTTTGGATACGAAGCTGAAGTTTGTGGTATTGATACTTCATGTGACATTCTTTTCTGCAATACAAACATTCGATATGGTTTTTCCACTTAGAGTTACGAAAAGTAAATTTCTGATTTTTCCATCCAAGTCCTAATCTGGGATGATGCATGTCATTTCAATATTCATGATGAGCACTCAGTGTTTTTCCAGCATTTGCAGTTGTATTAGAAGCCTTGACAAATTGCATTTCCTTTGATTTGACATCTCTATAAGCAAGACCTTGATTTGATTTATCTGTTCTTCCCACATACTTTAGATAATCCAAATGCTTGGTCCCTTCTGACAATATTTTAATCTGCTTCATCTGGTCATGCATTCATCTTTCAGGTTCGGTATTCTTGACCTTCGTGTTAGCAAATTCTTTTTCAGTGTTTGCAAGCAAGGTCAACGCTGCTTCTTTCTCAGATTTTAACTTCTTGTTCTCTTCTTGAGTTTCCACCAAGTATTCAACTAGCAACTTGAGTTGATTTTCATGAGTCATATCCAACTCATCTTCTGATTCAGAATTGTCAAGGGCATCGTCTTGTTGTTTTGTAGGCATCTCAAGGTCATCAACTTTTTTTCCTTCTTGATCTGTAGTAGGCTCAACATTAATAGTTCCCTTTTCATGCTCATTCATCTCCACCATTCTAAGGTATGCAACAAAGTGATTTAGGATTTCATTGTTGTCATCACTATCGATGTTTGTATCACTCTGAATAGTGTTAACTGACTTGCCATTAAATTTGGATAGGCATTTGTTCTTAGTGTGACCATATCCTTTACACTTATAGCATTGGATAGTCATCTTTCTCTTGGGAGAAAGACATTGAGATTTAAAATGACCATATCCTTGACACTCAAGGTATTGCTTGTCTACTTTGTAGTTGTCTCTATCGATTGCTGGTTTAGAATAAGCTTGATATTCTCTTCTTTGCTCTTTCTGCTTTTGAAGGAAATGTTTCACAGTTAAGCCAACTTTTTCTTCCAAATTTTTAGATGATTCTTTTTCACTTAAGTTTTTTCAGTTATAAGGCCGATACTCTTTCCTTTGTTTTTCTCATCCTTCGACGTAATCTGCAGACTACAATTCATAAGCTGCATGATACCAACACCTTGATCATATCTCATAGTGTCAGAATTCCGAGACACCTCAAGAGGTGATCGATGACCATGAAATTTAGTTGGAAGACATCTTAGGAATTTTTAACCAGCTTCTTGTCCTTGTACGTTTTATCCCAGATTACTGCTTCATGTGCAAGAGATGATAGCTTACTGCTGAATTCTACAATAGTTTCATCTTCTCCCATAGTCAACTTCTCGAATCGTGAGGCTAAAATGTCAATCCGAGTTCTTTTCACACTATTGGTACCCTCAATGCCTACTTAATGGATATCCCATTGCCTCTTTAGCACTTTTACAGTCTTGTATTCTTTTGACCTGATTGCTGTGTAACAAGTTGATAATTGCTGACAGTGGTTTTGAATTCCATGTAGCATCAGACTTTTCTTTAATAGTCCACTGTTTTCTTGGTTTCGAAACAAGATTACCGTTTGTGTCTTTAGCCATTGGAGGTTCCCAACCTTCCTCAACTACAAGCCACACATCATAATTAATCCCATGTGTGTATTGAGCCATCTGAACTTTCTAATATTGGCAGTTATTTGGATCCAGCTTCAGAGTTCTTGTGACGACAACCAATTATTGTTGCGAATTATCTATTTTGTCCTCATGATCTAACACATGTAAATAATGAAAATTTATGCGGCAAACCGCTCTGATACCAATTAAAATGGCAATTCAAAAACAACAGAGATATGAAACCAAAAATTCTGTTTTATTAGAATTTTCTTTTTTATAAAAGACAAACTCCGGTTGGAATTAATCTACTCTAAAAACCAACCTAAAACAACTTCTAAGATCAATACCCTAATGCAATTCACTAGCTCTTTAAAACTTAATCACTAAGCTCTTAGAGACTATGTTTACAAATGAGATCTTTTTTATACACCAAGAACTCGACTTAATTTGTTCTTAAATCTACTCGAGATCTAATAAACTTTAATCTTATCTAAACCAACAAATTGTCTCTTGATTAGTCTTATCTTCAATTCAAATCTTCTTTTGATTTCACTAGCCGTCCATGCTTCACATGTCAATCATGTGATATTCATTTAATCAGGTACTTATAATTTACACGTGACTCATTAATCTGTTACAAGCAACTTCAAAACTCAGGACTAGTTAATCATTAAGTTAATCTACTTCAGTTTTATTTTTTTCTGATTACCATTGAATTAATTTCTTACGCGCGTATACGAAAATACTTTCGTTCTATAGTTTTTGTAAAAACATCACCTTCAACTATTAGATAATATATTATTCTTTCTATTTTTTCGTGAAATGTTAACAAAATTGATATTCTATAATCCATACGGCATACGGAGATGTGAAATTAAAAAACTATAAACAGATGAAGAATATCAGAGATCAAAAACTTAAGAGTTATCAGAATATCAATCATGGAAGGAAACTTTTAATTAGTACAACATATTCTCCCAACAAATTCATTGTAAGGAAAAATGAACAACAATTACTACTTACCTTTATTTGATGCATTTTATTATATACTCTAAATAGCAACTATTTGCTACCTTTTTGGGTTGAGAATCGTTAATATAAATAATGATCTCGATTTAGCATATAAACATATTTTGAATAAATGGATTCATTCGCTAATAATTTACTAAATTACATGAAGAATAAAACTTTACGGTTTCGAAAAGAAACAAGATTCGCGTAAAGAAATGTTACAAGTTTAAAAAGAGTTTCTTTTAGGTTAGGGTTACATAAGTAACGTAACGTAGTATCCTATCTTTTATTTTCTCTAATATTTTGTCAACCTCATATGACGTCAAGGGAGTTGGTAATTCATTAATTAGTTTGTCTCCCAAAGAAGGTTGAATTATCAACAAACAAAAGAAAAATTAGCCAAAATTAACATATTAATACGTCGTATGTATTGTTTATCCGGTTACTAAAGTATATTTCTGAAACCAATTGGTCATAGTTTTGCTTTGTTATAATAATTTATTTGAGAGAGAGGTTGAGTATTAGTTTTTGACTTCGAGCTTGCACTTAAAAGAGATGGTAATTTACGTTTTATCATCAAAGGCTGGTTTCGAGCCAATGATGATTATGGACAAAGACTTAAGAAAATTTGAAAATCTACATCGAATACGACCCGGTTTGACGACATTGGTCTTAATTAGCTAACCGGTTCTACTCCTTAATTAAGGTTGTTAGAAATCATACAGAACCCTTTTTCGTTATCAGCTGTTGGATGCGTAATTAGGAATCAAAAAATTAGTGGCCACTTATCATCGTTGAAGTAATTCAAATAATGCTGTTAATTATTGAGATTTATAAAAATGAGAGTGAGGGTGAAATGGTAAATATTAGTAAGACGGGGTGGGTTTTAGAAATAATGTAAACATTAGTGATCGTGCATCAATGATGCTAAAAAAGGAAGAAAATCAATTATAAAAACAGAAGGCGAGTCATATTATGACAACGAGAAACAGAACATCACTACCAAACAATTCCAGCTCAGTTCTTAGGAAACAAATAAAGACAGTTAATCTCTCATATTAGTTTGTTTTCTCTCTCTCTTCTCTTTCTCTCATAAGTATCCAAACTTCTGGATCATTCTGATTCTCATTCTATTTTGTCGTGTAATCTTTAGTTGTTGAACCTGACGTCATGGCCGAAGAGGAACCAAAGAAGGTGACCACAGAGACCGTGTCGGAACCAGCTCCATCTTCAGAAGTTCCGGCTGAGAAACCTTTTGCTACGGAGGAGAAACCTGTTACTCCGTTAGATGTTGTTCCCTCGGAGAAGCCTGTAGCTCCACCTCCCGTTCTTCCATCTCCGGTGCCTGCTGAGGAGAAGCTAGACGACTCCAACTCTCTTGTCCCCGTCGTTGCTAGTAATTATTACTCATTCTGTTTTGATTTATCTGATGTTTTAGAAAAAAATTTGTTTTATTTTATTTGATGTTTTAAGATTTCTATGCAAAATTTATTGTGTTTTAAGGGTTTTTGACTATTTAAATTTTGAAGATTAATTTGTGATTGGTTAGATTATTTTAGAGTTTGTAATAAATATATTTTATTCTGAACAAATAAAATAACTAATGTTTTCTTAATTTATATAAAAACTCTAAAATATCTAACTACTAAAAAACATAGGGAGTATTTCTTTTTCAATATTATTATTGTTACTCGCGTTGCCTCAAATGTCATAAAAAAACTTCTGTTAGCTTACATATATACCTGGTTTTTAAGATGATTACTAGTAATAAATTTTCAAAAAAGTTAATTATAAGATTAAGAGCAAAACAACTATTATATAAAAAATCAGACATGTTTTAAGAGTTTTTTTCTAAAAAAGACTTTGAAATTCTGTTTTATGATGATTACAAGTTTGGGACAAGATTTTTTGTTGTTATCTAATGTTTTGTTACTGTTCTTTATTGTTGTTATTCTCTCAATTTTATTGGCTAGAAGACTAATATTTAGAAATTTTGTGGTGTGGCAGAGGAAGTTGAGGAAGAGAAGAAAGAAGGATCAGTTAATCGAGGTAATTAAAGAAATAGATTCCTGACTAATATTTGCTATAATCTGAAAATTAAAGGATTTTAAATAATTAGTGTATTGGTCGATATAGGGGAGTAATAAATTAGGTGGGTTTGATTCCCGTTTTGTATGGATGTGTATAAAAACTGAAACCTGCTTTAATATTCATTAATTTTTAAGAGATATAAATGGACGTGTATGTATGCTTGTATTCATTCATTTATTTATTTTCCTACATATGTTAATTCATTATATGATATTTTTCACAATATTTTGGAAGTGAAGATGCTGTATTGGCTAGAGTGGAGACAGAGAAGAGGATGTCACTTATCAAAGCTTGGGAAGAGGCTGAAAAATGCAAAGTGGAGAACAAGTAATTAGTAACGTTTTTTTATTATGTTAAATATTTACGATAAAACAATATTATAACATTATAGTATTGAGAATTGAGTTAATGAGGAAAATGTTTGATATAGAGCTGAGAAGAAGCTTTCTTCAATCGTGTCTTGGGAGAACAACAAGAAGGCATCTGTAGAAGCTGAGCTCAAGAAAATGGAGGTAAGTTTACGTTGAGAATTACAAAATTCATATTAGTTTGAGGTTTTGACACATTTCCGATTTATCCCTCAAACTTTTGTTTTAATTTGGAATTAACAACAGGAGCAATTGGAAAAGAAGAAAGCAGAGTATGTGGAGCTGACGAAGAACAAAATAGCTCAAATTCACAAAGAAGCAGAAGAAAAGAGAGCAATGATCGAAGCTAAGCGTGGAGAACAACTTCTGAAAGCAGAAGAATTAGCTGCTAAGTACCGTGCCTCAGGAACTGCTCCAAAGAAGCTATTTGGATGCATATGAATCTAATTACATCGATGAGGAAGTACATGAATATTGTTGGTGTAATGATGTTTTAAATTTGCTTGATTGATGTTGGGTTTAATTTGGCAACATAGAAAGTTACAAAGTGATTTGGAAACATCTTATATTGGTTGGGGTGCGTTTGTTAATTTAATTTGTATTTTTATAACTTTTCAATGAAAGGCTTTTATGAATTGGTACGTGTAAATCCAATAATTATATACTATTCAACCCATGTTATTGTGTAAGATTTAATTATTTTTTAACCCGTATTCATTTGTGCTTTTAGGATTATGTTGATATTTTGAATATAGTTTTCAAAATATTATTACAGTAGTCTAAAATTTGAACTGAAATCAGTCCGAAATAAAAATAATTTAATCCGAACCAAATCCGACTATACACTACATAGATTCTAAACCTATATGAAAAAATTGAACCCAAATCCAATATGAAACTAATCAAGAATCAAATTTTAGAGTTTTTTTATTAAACTTTTTAATTTTTTTTTATTTTTTATATAAAAATATGTGAACTGGGACTTGATTTATGCCGTACTAAATTATATCCATAAAATAAAATATTAAAATATGTCTTAAACCTAAATAACCAGAATATTGAATTAGATGAATCGAACCCAACAAAATACCAGTATACTATCTAAACCTATGTACTAAGAAAATCTAATCCAAACCCGAATCGGAATTGAATTAATAACTAAGTTTGTAATCGAAATATTTTTTTATTATATTTTAGTTATTTTTAGAATTTTTTATTAAATTTGAGTTTTTATATAAAAATATGTAACAAAACTATTTTGATCGTGTTTTTAACGGGGTTATCATAAACTTAATTTAATTTTATCCTATAGTTTATAACACGTTCAAAATGAAAATGTATTCCGCCTAAATATATAAGATTTTATATTTTTTTTTCGATGGCGTAATTTATGATGCCATAATTGCATCCCTATGCCATGAATGTGGAAGAGGTCCGATGTTGTAATAAAACACGAAGATGGGTCCCATAATTTATTGTTTGATTTCAGGCTTTCAGCTATTTAAAAGCTGTGTGCTTATTCAAATGGTCCCCAATAACACATACGGCCCATAAAATAAAAGGCCCAAACGCAGCCCAAGAGAGATCTTGGAAACTAGGGTTTTCTCCGGAGCTTCATTGCTTGTTTACACATTTTAGTTGCTGTCTTTTGCGTCTTTCGCATCTCCTTTTACATCCTTTTGCCTCAAAGCTTCGTGGAGAGCAGCAACCAGTAGCCATGGCTGAGCAGGTTCGTTTCTCTTCTTGCTCTTTATGTATGCCTTTCCTTCTACATTTGTGTTACGATTTCTCATTCTCTTCCTTCTTTTGTAGACTGAGAAAGCTTTTCTTAAGCAACCCAAGGTTTTCCTAAGGTAGATTCCATGAACCAAAAAATGGATAATTTTGTATCTATTAGTTTCCGAATTGGTTCATATGGTCGATGTTTTGGTTGTATTCAGCTCTAAGATATCTGGGAAAGGAAAGAGACCTGGAAAAGGTGGAAACCGTTTCTATAAGAACATCGGTTTGGGCTTCAAGACTCCTCGTGAAGCCATCGAAGGTTTGTTTTCTTTCTTTTTTTTTTCTGGTATTTGCTGATCCAGTTTATCTGTTCTCATTATACTTCTAGTAGCAACACTACACTTGTACAAAAGTAGGAAATTAAAAGTAATGTCTAGATCTTCTAATTAGCAATCTGCATTGCCTAAAGATTTTGTTGGTTGGTAATTGTTTCGTGTTGGCCTTGATGAGATTTGGAAGTGGAAACTGTAATTCATGAACCAAAGCATTGAAGTAACATATTTTGTTTATTTTTGTGGAAAATGCAGGAGCTTACATTGACAAGAAATGCCCATTCACCGGAACTGTCTCTATAAGAGGTCGTATCTTAGCTGGTACTTGCCACAGCGCCAAGATGCAGAGAACCATCATTGTCCGTAGGAATTATCTCCACTATGTTAAGAAGTATCAAAGGTAAGATAATTTGTGAACCTTGCTTCTTGATAGATTCCAGAGATTTTGGCACATCAATGTTTTAAACATTTAGTTGCTACATTTCCAAATTTCCATTAGATATGAGAAGAGACATTCAAATATCCCTGCCCATATTTCACCATGTTTCCGTGTCAAGGAAGGTGATCATGTCATCGTTGGCCAATGCAGGTTTGTAGAAAATAAGGTTTTTATATGAGTTAAACACCACTGGGAAAACAATCTGATTGTCTATGATTGTGATTTAATTGCAGGCCATTGTCAAAGACAGTGAGGTTCAATGTCCTGAAGGTGATCCCAGCAGGCGCATCTGCCTTTGGAAAGAAGGCATTCACTGGAGCTTAAATGTTTTGGAAGTAATGCAATTTTCTTTGGTTTGATTTTCAGTTTGGAATATTCTATGTGATACCCCTTTTTGTTGGAGATTTTGACTACTGCAGACGAAATAGAAATCTACAAACTTTTGTCAAACTAAATTTATTACTAGATTCAACTGTTTTTTTAGCTCTTGAAATCAACTTAGAGAAAAACAAGTCAAGGGAAGTTATTTGAATTGCTATAATCCATCATAGAATGCAACTATAACACAATTTTCTGGAAATTGACAATGATGAATCATATATCAAGGGCAACAATTATGGAACAATTGCTGGAACAATGGCTCTAACCCGACCCAATTAAAATCCGGTCTAACTAAAACTCGTCCAAACTAAAATCCACCCAAATTAAAACCCGATCCATTTAAAACCCGCCTAATGAAAATCCAGAAATCTGACCCATTAAACGACCCACCCAAATTAAAAACCTTAAACTAATCGGTGATTTTACTCTGAAACTTGAAACGACAGTTCTCTTCCTCTTCTTCTTCCTTGACTGATTTCTCTTTCTCGTCTTTCGATTAGGGTTCCAATCTCTTCTCTCTATCACCAATCACCACCATCGTCTCTTTGCTCATGACGGTTTTTATCTTTACACTTGCTTCCGGTAAACTTTTCCTTACTTTTTTACTATCTTCTCTTTCTCCCATCTCTCTCTCTCTCCCTTTTCATTTCTTCTCTTTATCGAAGTTCTTACTGATCATCATGATTTGGAAATTTTATGTGTTGTATTTTTCCCAAATTAACTTATGTTTCCGTTGGATTAGATAGAAATTGATCCGGGAACAAAGTTTCGAAGAGTTTAGAAATTGATTTTGGTTTAGTAGATTTTAGTTTGGTTCTAGTAATTTGTTAAGAATCTAATGATTTGTTAGTCCAATTTTTAATTGTGGCGATTGCTTTATTCATTTTTAAACCTTACCCTAATTCCATTGATCATATCAAATATTATCTTACAGGTTTAATGTTTTGCTGTAAATGTCAAATGTTTTATCGCAAATTTGTGTTGTTTGACTCCATCATGTCTAAAACTATTAGCTAATCTAATTTTTAGTAGATTATTTTAGTAGTGATTGCCTGTGGATTCAAATATAATCTAAGTTTCGAAGAGTTAAGGATCATGTGTGTGTGTTGATTTGGAATAGAAAAATAGACGATGTTCATTGATCTAATTATTGAGACATAATGATGTTATTTTTCTCAAGCATGACCTAACTTTGTAGATTGAGCTCTGTTTTGTTTGCTTAATCTTAAGATAATGTGTCTGATTTCTCTTTAACCTACGAAGATGGAAGTTCTTTTGAACACATCTGAGTTTGGTTTTGCTTGTTTGTATCTTTAATTTAGCAGATGGAAGTTATTTTGAACACATCTGAGTTTGGTAATGGAGAGGAAGGAGAAAAAAAGGACGATGCTGGTTCTGGAGAGGAAGGAGAGAGCAGAAAAGAAGAAGATGAAAACACGACTAAGGTACAATTAGAACAACTAGGACAATTATGTATTGTTATCAAAGTACAACTAGAACAACTAGGACAACCAACGGTAAATTTGATTTTGTTTATTTACTTATTTTACAGGATATATCTCATGATGTTTCTGATAGAGGAGAGGTGGAGAAAGGATTTCTGAAACAACTAGATTTTTTTTTGGTTTTGTTATTGGTACTAGTATACAACTTGGTCCGATTTAATGGGTTATTATATTTTGGAACAATTAGAACAACTAAATTGTTGTATTTTGGAACAATCAGAACAACTAAGTTGTTGTATTTTGGAACAACTAGAACATCTACGCTATTGTATTTTAGAACAACTGGAACATCTAAGTTGTAATTTGGAACATCGAAATTTAAAAGGAAAAAAATCGAGAAGTAAAAAGGAAAAAGTAGGAAAATATATTTAATATTAAAATAATACAAAAATTTCTAAATTTTTAAATTTTTAGAGAATTTGAAAATTCTCTCCATTTCCCTCTATTTTTTCAATTTTTAAATAAAATTGGACATAGATGAACCTTGTTGTACAGTTGTACAATGGTCTACATAGTTGTACTTTGACCGTTTTTTAATTTTTGTAGTTGGACCTTATGAAAGATAAATGTTTTGTTGTTGGACTCTTGATTTTCCTAATTTAATCAACAGTTAGGACGTTTCGACGATACAATATGTTTGAATTAATAGTACTCACATCTTTTCCTTAGTAAACGCATGAAAACTAAGATAAGACTTCTTATACTATAACTAGTATTTTGTGGAAAAACACATAAAAGTTTTATTCATTTTTAATTTTTCATTATGTGTTTTGAAATCTTTACATTTCTTAGTGTTTTGAAATCTTTACATTGCTTATATTTTGAAATCTTTAAATTGAACCAATTGTACCAATCGACCCAATTGTACCAATCGAAACAAAGTTGGACTAAAGTGAACCAATTGTACCAATCAAAATAAAGTTAGACTAAATTGAATCAATTGTACTAATCCACTAAGTTGAACCAGTTTACTAAACAAAAAGCTACTAATCGCATAGTTGTTCTCAGTTGTAGCAACCGACGAATACACAAACAACACAAACAAACACAAAAATTAAGAATCTTCTGGCTGCAACCACCTCTCCAAGTTTATTCTAGGATTGTACTTGTTCCTCTTCTTACGACATGGATACTTTCGTCTCTCTCAGCCTCTGTTTTCCGCATAAAGTACCTACATGCGGCTATTGCATGGATACATGGATACTTGTCTATATCAAAACACCTGCAAGAACAGGAAGCTCATCAACATTCAA
>OVBA01003337.1:0-28548 GCA_900406435.1 Lepidium aucheri | reverse complement strand
TATTACGGTCTTGGGCTAGTGCTAAGCACTATCAGTGTCGGTTTCTCTACACCGGTTACTATATATTATTTTAGAAAGTTTAATGATGATTAGATAATAGAAAAGATGTCGAAAATCTCATGAAACTGATTTAATTACAACACGAATCATAATTCATTATATCACAAATTATAAATTGATATTTAATATATTGAATATACATACAATTAAAATAGATTTGCATATATAAATTATATAATGAGAGACAAACAAATATTACATATAATTCTTAAAAAAAATACATCACATATAATTACAAATAAATATAAATAGTTATAATTATTTCACTAAAAGTATATCGTGCACAACGCAGACGTTATCTAGTAATGTTATCTAGTAATGAAAACATTAGCATATAAGTAAAGTACATTATAGAAAAACAAAATTACAATTTATTTTAACATATAACATAACTAATCTAAAAATATACTGTCATCTAAATATAAAAACATATCATATTTAGTATAAACAAATTCTTATGTTAGTTTTTAAAGTCATAGCCATTTATGCAAGATTGATCTACAGGAAAACAGAAAAAAAAAACTTAGATGACCAGAGTATGCATTGCAAAAATAGAAAGTATGCAACAGACATAAATCTATATATAATGCAAAAATGGGCCCAATTAGGCCAGATATATCTATATATGGGATGCCCAAAAATATAAATAAGGTTCATTGAATACATAGCCCAAAAAATGTTCTTTTCAGAATTACAAAAATAATCTTTTTGGTTCTTATCTAAGTTTCCCGATTAAAAAACTTCATAAAACATAAGTAATAACTACAAAAGGACCCTCCTAGATTAAGATCTATGGTCTAAATTAAAATAAAATGAACTAAGAACAAGAACGAACCACAAAAATAAACCTTTCGTTTAAAATTACCAGTCTTTTAGTGGGCTTTGACTAGTACAAAAATGCCAGTTTTATCTTCATTATCTGCATAATGGGCCTAGACCTATAAGATTTGGTCCATTTGTAATCAAATTGCGTTTTTATTTTATCTGCATAATGGGCTTGAATGATTAACAATCATGTTAACAATGTTTTGATTTTATCTAAACTGGGTTTGCTAGCAATCTGTTTAGTAGTAACTCCTTGTAAAAAGTAACACTTTTGTGCTCTGCCATATTGTTAAAGCTGAGCTTGTTAAACATTGAAGAATCTAACTATTAAGTTTGCAATTGTTGGATTTGTGTATGGTCTTAACTGTTGTAGACAGTGTTTCCGTAGCAACGCTAAGGAAATTGGATTCATTAAGGTACTCAATGAGATTTAAACTATGAATTTTTATCACATACTCTTAGAAAGATCATTACTTGATGTGGTTTTTGTTTTCTTTTCTTTTGCAGTACCGTTAAAGATGGATTTCTTACAATTTATACAGATGATGAGCAATCATTTGATTTGGTTTTTTCAACAATGAAACCTAAGAACATTGTAGTCAATCTTTTACAAGTGTTGAACTATTTTAGTGATGTCTTTGAATCTTTTTAGCTTCCTTGTTTTCCTTCAGTCTCCTATCTTTGTAGTTTCGAGTTTGTCGTTATAGACCACAATGAGAATCACAGACCAAACTATGTATAATGTACATGCGATTTACCACTTGACAGAGATATTAAAATGTGATGTATAAAGTAGGCCTGAGCATTTCGGGTTCTGTTCAGGTCTTTTCGGATTCGGGTTTTACGGTTTATTTTTTGAGTTTGGTTTGGTTCGAGTATAAATCGTGTTTGGATATTTATATAAAAGTTCAAAAATAGTAAAAAATTAATAGAAATAAGTATAGAAAAGCTTAAATTTGACAAAAGTATATCGGGTAACGATTTGATTTTTCAAATATATAAATTTAGGACTCATTTGAATATTTCGTCAGATTTGGTTTGGATTTATTTCTTTTTTCGGATTGGTTTTAGTTCGGATTTCGAATTTTATGCCGAGTGCTAGTATGAAGCAATAAGCCAAATTTTGACTTTTCTTACGGAAAACAAGTTGAAAACTAATTTACTGATGACAGTCAGACACATGTGAAAAGAGTCCAACTAAGTTCTTACTTATTAGTTCATCTCTCAAGTACGAAGAACTCGGAGAAACCAAAACACAAAATGAAATACCAAATTAAATAAGGAAATAAATAAAATTCTCCTTTTTTGCTTTGTCTGACTATGTAATTATTGTCTTCTATTCATCTTCTTCCCTCTCTTTCGATTCTCCATTACCACTCGCTTCGTGTTTCTTTCAATCTCTTCTTCGATTTCGTTAGTCTCTTTTCTCTGAAGTTTTCTTTCAATTTTGATTCTCGTACTTCAATTCCTCAATTCCTAGTTTACAGTTTACTTTACTCTATTTGATTTCTCAAAATCTGTTTTTTTCTTCAGGTATGTGAGAATTTGGGTTTTTTCTTAATAGGTTTTGTGATTACAAAGAGAAGATTTTTGCGAATCTGGGATCTTTAATTGAAACTTTCCGATGTGGGTTTGATTCCAGTTCTAGATTGTTGAAGATGGGTTCAGGAGAAGGTTTTTCCCGGTTAAATACTTTGGAGATTAAAACCCTAATTCACCGGGAAATTGGGAATCAAAGAGCTGAGACTTACTTCGATCAGCTCGGGAAATTCTTCGCATTGAGAATCACCAAGTTTGAATTCGACAACTTCTGTATCAAAACAATCGGTAAACAAAACATTCATCTTCATAATCGTCTAATACATTCGATTCTCAAGAATGCTAGTGTTGCCAAATCTCCACCATCACGAGTTGCTAAGAAAGTTGGGAATTTTATTCGATTTGGTAATGGGAATCCGAAGCAGAATCAAATTCAGCTTTCGACAGGGAAATGTAGGTCAAGGAAGTTCAAAGATCGACCAAGTCCACTTGGTCCACTTGGGAAGCCACAAAGTGTTACTACAACAAATGAAGAGTCATTGTCTAAGGTACAAAGTGCTAGTGAATTGCTTTCTTTAGGAAGTAGACCTCCTTTGGAAGTTGTGTCTGTGGAAGAAGGAGAAGAGGTTGAACAAATTGCAGCAAGTCCAAGTGTTCAGAGTCGGAGTGCTGTTACTGCTCCGTTTGGTGTTTCTATGAGTCGTAGGAATGGAGTTACTAGAAAGTCTATTTCCAATGCATCTACAAGTTGCAGTAGTTTTAACCGAGAGACTTGTCAAAGTAGTGGTGAATTACCTCATACAAGAACACTGAGGGATATGTTGGAAAGGAGATTGGAGAAAGAAGGGCTAAAGATTTCTATGGATTCTGTTAGTCTTCTTAATAATGGTTTGGATGTGTTTATGAAAAGGTTGATTGAGCCTTGTTTGAGTTTGGCTAATACTCGAAGTGGGAATAGGGAAATGAAGTACCAGTATACACAGCAAACCAGAAGGCTTACATATGTATCTATGTCAGATTTTCGTGCTAGTATGGAACTGAATCCTCAGATTCTTGGAGAAGATTGGCCGATACATATGGAGAAGATTTGTTCTCGTGCTTCAGAAGAGTAATTAGCTACAAACTCCATAGTTTAGCTATAGATAGTAATTTGTTTTACTCAATTGGGAGCTTGGACCTGGAATTTGGGTATTGGAAGAGTTTTCTAGTTTGGTGTGATGGTTCAAGAGTCTTCTTGTCTTGTACAAGTTCTGATAGTAGGGTGAGGTTAAATATAGAGGTTTTGAAGTAAACGCCATTTGTTTTGTCTCTCTCTTATGCATTTTTCCTTGTTTGCTCTCTGATGTAACTTTTAATAATGGAAGCAAAGCAATAAAGAAGCTAGTTTCACATATTGAAATGATTTGTGTGAACATTTCATTTGTTTGGTGAAAGATGCTAAAAAGCTTAGAACTTACATTTCACTAAAATGTTACATGGATAAACGTCCAAATGCATACTTCTTCCAAAAGTCTTTACAGTTAAGTCTCTGAAATCTACAGAAAGAAGAATGTTGAAGAATGATCTGCTTGTTAAAGCTTCTGGGCTTCTTTTCTTCACTTCTCAGTGGCATGATCGAAAATCTATGAGTAGAGCAAATTGATGGTTTCAGGAGAGCTATTCTAGGTTGAAATGGCAGTTGGTTTCTCACGGCTTGCCATGTAAGTTATGTAAATTGTCCACAGATACGAAAACGAATTGCTCACAAGTGGCTGCAGACAAAGAAAGAACCAGCAGTGAGTTATAACCCAAACTCAAACCATGAAAAAACTAAATGATTTGTGTTAACCCAGAAAAGCTAATCACAGTACCTGTAAATGAACTGGACAGAACTTGAATGTAATAAAATCACATATAGGCCAATACATGACACCATTTAACATTGTGGGAAGTAGATCCCTTTTCAATCTAGCAACTATCTCTGCACCGTTTTCACCTGAAATAAACATAGTCTAACAATCAATAACCCATAAGGCCACAGTGTCAACAGTAAGATCTAGAATTGAGAAAACAATCATATTTTTCCTCCTTTCAAGCAGAGTTTAAAGCTTACCCTGTAGGGCTGCATTCGACGAGAAGAAGACAACATTCATGGCAGGGCCATAGACCATCTGTCCCATAGCCATTTTCTTAAACGTGGTAATCAAATCTCGTTTTGGGAAAAGTCTTGACATGAGATTAAACCAATAATGAAGTGTAGGACCCAAAACTAATAACCCATATCCTGCCATCCTTGCTGTTCTTACAAAATCATAAGAGTCCACTGAAGCTTGAGGAATTGTCTGTTGTAAGATCCAAACACTCACATTTATGGACACCAATACAAACACAAAGAAACATAAGCATATACAACAACTCAATTCACATAAAACCTAGAAGTAAGTTTGTAAGTTGCAGAGACACATTACTGATAATCTCTAAGCACCATAGAGATACAAACTCACTTCTATGTTAACTGTTTTATTAGAAAACACAATAAGATATTTGGAACTGAATCAACAAGACAATTATATAACATCAAACAAATACAAAGAAAGAAACTTTCAAAAGTTCTGATTTGGATTTATAAAATTACCTGCGAAGATAAATCAGCAGCTATGTAAATAAGAGAAGACGTGACGGATTTAGTGAAAACCGGCCGTGATTTAACCATACCTAAATACCATCCAATGAATCCTGCTGTAGAAACCGTCGAAGAAGACGAGGAAGAAGAAGAACAAAAACCAGAGATTAAAGAAGAAGAGAATCCAGTTTCCTTCGCTTTCCCGAGAAACTGAGACGTACGAAAATAATAAGGCCTTGACTGCAATCTCCGAATATCTCCTCCTAAAGGATCAAGCTCTCGAAAAGAATTCTTCGTCGTTGTTCTCTGTAACCGTAAGATCCGAGCACCGTCGGAGGCAACGGTTCTAAATAACGCGCCGGACATTTTTCGTATGATGGTTCCGACAGTTTCGGGGGTTCAGAGAGAACGGTCTTTTATATATAACGGCGGTGGAGAAAACAACAGAGCTCTGTTTTCTTTTATTTAATTAAATTAAAAATAATTACCCAATAAAAACTCGCGTGTATGTCGACCTTATTCTACTCGCGTCTTATACTCTTCATATTAGCCAGGGGCATAATAACCAGAACCGAAATACCAAACCAAAATTAAAAGAACCAAACCGAATCAGAATTAAAGGAACCGAACCAAACCAAAACCAACTAATTAGAGACGTTAAAAATATAAAAATAATTGAATAGTTCCAAAATTCGAAAACCAAAAAAACCGGAACCGAATCAAGACCGAAATAAAATTATATATTTTAAAATAATTATTTATATATTTAATCTAAATATCCAAAATTGCAATTCTAAATCTAAATTTGTTAATTAATTTGAATCAAAATTAATAAAACCTAAAACTTTTAAGTTTTTTATAACAAATTTATGATTTTAATGATTTTTAAAATTTTTTTTTAAGCTAAACAGAAATAAACAAATCGGAATCGTACTGAAACCGAATGGATACCAAAACAAATTATAATATTGGTTCTGTTTTTTGGAACCGAAACCGAACCAAAATTTAATAACTATCTATTGATTCCGATTTTTGAGAATTGAAAGAACCAAGAACCGAAAGATTTAACCAAACCGAACCGAAGAACCATATATCAAGGCTACTTCATATATTAAGCAGAGGCGCGTGTAAATATCTCAACATGTAAAGCGCGTGATACTAAAAGTTATAGTCGGGTCAAAAACCAAACTATTTCTGGTCTGAAGTGAATTCTAGGGTTGTCTAAAAGTCATGCTCATATTGGTTAGTGTCGACGTCATCGTTTCTGACACGTATAACTTTACACAGTGCCTTTAACCTTTAATACGAGCCACGTGTTGCGTTCGTGGCCCATGTTCCATAGTTTAAGCTACTTTTTTATGAACTCTTATTTTATAATGGAGTCAAAATCATGTCGATCAAACACTCGAAGATTTTTGGAGATTCTTCCTTTTTTACGTCGGCAATTTTGGAAGATATCAAATTGATCACTAATCGTATATAATGTTATGTCACAAAACGAAATCTGTTTAAAATGTTTAAAATGTGGTAATTGATGTGTACTTTTAGTGAAATATCAAACAAAAAAGTCTATTCTTTATCAAGGTTCAAATTTTGTATCATTCACATTGTAAGTAAACTCAATAGTTACACTGCTTCGGCCAAGAACTGTACACAATGTATCCAGCAGTAGATTTTCAGACAAAAGTTGAGAAGCTGTGAGATATATAAGTATGTGATAAAAGTCAAAACTAACTTATTCGTCCTGGTCTTGGTCTCTGATCCATTTAGTCGCTACCCATTTCTCTCCTTTGGTCACCGGACAGCTCCCGTGAAGTGAAGTCTGGACAAACATTGCAATTACAGGGAAACAGCTAACCATTAACATGAACTACTTGTCTACTTGTAGCAGTTGAAACCGATTCACGAGAAGAAACTGTATTCGAACTTTGTTTACCTGATCAATTGTTCCATTTGGATACACAGAATAAAAAAGAAGACCATCTCCTTTTCGAGGCTTTACTTTCAACCCAATACATTGCTTGTAATCGTATCCAGTGCCCATGTTAGAACCGTTCTGTTAATTTAAGAGCATTTGAAATGAAATCAAAACTAAACAAACAAGGGTCTGAATTATGTCAAGTATTGGATGTTATATTATAAACTGACCTCAAATGGGAACATGGTTTCACCACCTTCTTCTACATCAGATAAGTACAAAAGGAAAGAAGCAATCTGTGTAAAAGCAAAATGAGGTCTCGGGTTTTGAGGAAAGCTATGAATATGACAGATTAAGGATTTTACCCTTTGGCTTGATTGTGGTCCGTATTCTGCTGGATTGAAAACATCGTAGTGTGAATCATACTTTTGGCCAAGTTCATACCTTAAAATATTGAATGACTGCCAAAACATCAAAATCTCTTATTAATTGGAAAAATCACCACTCTTTTGCAACATAATATCGATTTTAATGTTGTTCACTTCAGAAATCTCGATCCAAGATCTTGCAATCTAGATATGATACTAAAGAGGGTGATGAGCAATCAACCAAAGACCACAAAGCAATATTAATCAATGCCTAAAATGGTGTAAATGCCACTTTTCATGTTACTCAAAACAACATGCCAAGTTCTATAGTTCACATGGGGCTGGGAAGTAGTAAATCAAACCTCTCCGTGACTCCTTGGGATCATAGTAGCCCTTGCAATTTTCTTTTCAACAAATTCCAGAGCACCAGTACTCTCTTCTGAAGCACTGACAAAAGTTCCTGAGCTGTAACAACACACCAAGCAAAGAACACTGAGTCTACTGATGAATATCTGATTGAAAACAATACAACTTCAAAATAGAATAAAAAGACCTTGTTCTAGTGCCTTTAGTACTCTCAGCAGTTTCTCCTTTCCTAAGAGCCAAAGCAGAAGGTTTCAAATTAACCTTTGCCCTCTCAATAATAGCTTGACATTGTTCTGCAGTAGCAAAATTCGGAAAATATATAGCCCTAGGTCTCCAACTTAATACCTGCCATTACTCAAATTACTGAGAACCCAATAATCTCACAGTCCTCATAGTCAAACACATCAATCAAATGCACAACTTTGCCCTAATTAATCAAAAGCAACTAAAATTTGCAGACCTGAAACGAGATCGATCCAACAGATTCCTCTCCAGTAACACCATGAGGCATCGATATAGCTTCTTCTTCTCCATTTTCTTCTATCTCCAACATTCTCAACCTGGGTTTGAATTTAGGCACATTCTACTCCCAAACATAAGAACCCTCGATTAGTTCGCAAACAAAGTAAGAGACTTTGATCGAATCTGAAGATCAAGGACATGAAATCAGCTAGTTTCCACACCTGAGAGAGAAGAGTAGAAACGTAGAAACCGATAAGGAAACAGAGACAACAGAAGACAAAAACTGAAGCAAACCCTAGCTTCTTCCTCTTATAGCTCTTTAATCTGCTCTTCATCGAGCTTACTTCAGTCCGATCTAAAGAGGTCTTAGATGAATCTTCGTCAACTTAACGAATCTCAAGAGCCGTGACACTTTTTCTCGCGATCAAATGAAGTTACACAAGTATTAATTAAACATGAATTTAAAATTAAGAGATCGAGTCTCATTGACCAATTATTAATCTCCTTAAATGCATACCACCAATGAGCCCGATCTTTTAAGGTTGAAGTTTGGTTACATTTAATTAAAATTCGGTTGCGTAGAAGTAGAGTGTTTAGTAGATTAATTTCAATGGAACTTATCAACTTATTAATTGTGATTTTGATTTGGTTGTCACTTTTGGATTTAGATCAACTTATAACTATTGGCAAGTTAAATTTGGATTTGGCCTGCATGCTTAATACTCCCTCCGTTTCATAATAAGTGTCATTTTAGCATTTTGCACATAAATTAAAAAAACATATTAAAACTCTATTATATCCCTAAAAACTTATTGACTTTTGACATTCCTTTTTTCTTATTGGTTAATAATAAGGTTAAATTAGATCATTTATGCTAAAAGTTACATCGTAAATCTAAAACACACTTATTTTGAAACAAAAAAATAATTCTAAACGACAATTGTTGTGAAACGGAGGGAGTATAATGTTTTTATCATACAACTTTGTTTATATTGGATTTAGACCAAATTACCGAGTTATAAATAATCAATCTGTAACTTCTTGTTTATTTTGCATTTAATAGAAGAATTACTAAAAATGTCATTTTCGAAATGTTTTTTTCCATAATTTTCAAAAAAATAGTAGGTTTTGAAAAAGGTACCTACCAATATGGTATTTTTGAAAATTCCCTTTTTAATATACTTATTTTATTTATTCTTTTTATCTTGCAAAAGTATAAGGAAAGAATAAAGATATAAAAACCGACAATATCAAAAAAAAATCAGAGATAAAACCAACTAGATCATGTAAAATGGTAAAAAAACACATAACCGATAGCAATCTCAAATCAGGGATACAACTAGAAAGTTAAAGATAAAAACAAACTACAATTTGTCACAAATTTGTTGTTTTCACTTAATTGAAAATATTTTGAAATGGTAAGAATGAAAACGATGATAACATTAAGCATGGTCCTATAGTTTTCACGTCTTTACTTGGAATAAATAATCTTTGAAAATTATAAGTTTTGAATTACTAATTCGACACTATAGTAACTGACATATTGAGAAGTTTATTTAAACCATTATCTACACCGATAGAGGAGTCGAAATTAATACACTATAAATTTGGTGAAGGCATTGGAAAAACCAAGAGATCTAGCTCATGTCTAGATGTTAGGAGGCGTCAAGGAAATTATGAAGTTGCTTTATCAAAACATATCTAAAAAGCAAGTTAAACCACATAATTAAAAAATGATATGTAATGTAATTTTTATGCAAATTTTCAAAAAGAAATAACAGTTACATAGATTAGAGATTTTCAAAATTGTAATAGTAGATTTGTATATTGTCACCAAAAATTTTGATTTTATATATTAGTCATCGTAATTTAAAATTTAATAGTAAGTATATATAGTTATATTGCATATTAAATATCCGATTTTGAAAGAAAAGCAAATTTTTTTTGCATAAAACCTTCTAAAAACAAAAACAAATGGGCTCGAATAGTATGTAGCATTTTCACATTTTCACGTTTTAAAACGTGATTCTGCCGAAAACATACCATTCATAATGACATGCATGAAATGAAACAAATAAAAAATTAAAAAGTGTTTTAAAAATATATCCCGCATATTTTAGATTTGTAACTAGTTTATGCAAAACTTAATTCTATTTAAGAATAGCTTTTTGGCGTTTCAAAAAAAATCTAAAAGCTATTTTTTTTTACATTTTAACGAGTTTTCTTCTTAAAAAAACTAATATAATTAAATTTCTTTTAAGACTTTGCGTCATATCTCTTGTATTAACCTAACATACTTATATAAATACACGTGATTTGTAGAAGGGTTTCTATCATCTATAGCAGCGCAAGCCCTAATTCAGAAAGAGATTCAAGAGAATTTGAAGATACATCAAGCTCTTCTAGCTTCATGAGTTTCGAAACTGCATCTGGTACCCATTTAAACGAATATGTACCCATTATTGACGAAGAAATTCATTGATTGTAGCTGAAGACAAAAAGCAAAATTCAAGTTAATTAGTATAAGATCAGTGAGTAACTAATGCATAAGAAAAATAAGAAAAATATGATCTTTGTGTTATACATACGTGGTAGATTAGTAATTATATGATGCATAACTTATTTAAATTTATTTTCTTGGATTTTAGTTTAAAAAGACGAGTATTGATTTTTAAAAAATATATATTTAATTTTTATTTTCGTAATTTAGTAGTATTTATTTCATAATTAAGTTATTCACCAAAATAATATTATTCATGTGTTTTAATCCGTTCAGTTGTTTCATAATTACGTTCAATGTTACTTAGCTGTTCTAATTATTTCGTTCATGTGATTCCGCTATTTTATGATTCAGCTATTTAGTTATTCAATTGATATACCATTCGAGCCTAATATATAATATTTTTTGTATTGCGTGACTGTTTTATAATATAAAAATTATGAAATCTAAAAGAAACTAGACAATTTGAAACACACATGCATGTAAAGGTAATCTGAAAATGCTCACCGGTTCACACCCAAAAAACGAGTATAGTAAAGTAAACAAACATTCGTCAAAAGAATCCGACAACTTGGTCCAATATGTTCCTAGTTGTTGCCTTCGCATAATCTTATCATCAAAAAGTCTTAATCCACGTCAATTTCCTTAATAACCAAATAAAATGCCCAACTTGTAATTAAAATACGGTATAAATTCACTAATATTTAACAAGTCACACAGAGTTTGACCACGAATATATATTTTCTTAAACCAGAAACGGTAACGTGATGAATAATTTAGAATTTAACTTATAATATAAGATTAGTAGTTAGCCATAAATCGAAGTCAGTCATTATCCAATTTTCTTTGTTGGTAAGCAAATATATCAGCTCCACGTTAGCTACAACTTTACTCGTTACCCATTATCTTATTACAACATTACCACATTACTTATTAGTTATTACCACTTGTAAGTTGTAATGATTTAACTATGAGATTCTCGTTGCCCAAAAAAAAAAAAAACTACTATAAGATTCTGTTAGTTTTTATACTTATACTCTTACCCATATACGAAAATATTATATATTTTTTTTTATAATAATTGGATCGACAAAAATTAAAAAACTAATATTTAATATAATTTTTTATTAATATACTAATCAAATGTTACTAATATAATGTAGAGGATTCAAACCTTATATGTCAAAATTAGTAGTCGGATCATTCTAATTAAATAATTAAGAAAAACTCGATATAAAATCTTTCTCTCAGTAAAAAATGTTTAGACATTGACGGTAAAATTTTCATATAAATATAAATATTTACATGGTTTTTTTTATTTATAAAATTAGTAGTCGGATCATTCTAATTATAGAATTAAGAAAAAATTGATATTAAATTTCTTTTCTAGTAAAAGATATTTAGACATTGACGCTGAAGTTTTCATACAAATATAAATATTTACATGGTTTTTTATTTATTTAAAAAAAGGAAAAGTAGCTGTTGATATTAGATATTTTTAGTTGGACCATATCAGAACTTACTTATTCAAATTATTCCAGAAGAAAGATATTTTATTTATAACAAATATTCGGCAATGACGGTTATGGTTGGCTAAAAATTTATATATTTATGGGAAGAAAAATGCCAAATTGAAAAGAAAGAATAATAAATTAAAATTAAATAACGCGTTGAAAAATTTGCATATATAAAGTGAACATATATGGTTTACAAAAAGTACGGCAAAGCTTTTAAAGGAAAAAAAACGACGCGTAGTCTACGTTAGTAAATAAGGAACGGCATAGTCTTAAGTCATCTTGTGATATTCTTCTGCTTCACGCGGTTTTCCTTTACCAACCCAACACACAATCCCTTAAAACCGATCAAATCATACAAACGAACGGATCATAAATTCTCTCTGATTATCAAAATCAGATTCTCTTCGATTTCTTTCGATTTTGCGTGAAGAATTTTCTCTGTAGTCTATACTTGTAATCTGTTTGTATAGAAAACCCTAAGTAAGTAGTGATGTTGCGAGCTTTAGCACGGCCTCTTGAACGGTGTTTGGGAAGTAGAGCCAGTGGTGATGGGTTACTTTGGCAATCGGAATTGAAATCTCATGCCGGTGGAGATTATTCGATTGCGGTAGTTCAAGCCAATTCTAGGCTTGAGGATCAGAGTCAGGTCTTTACTTCTTCTTCTGCTACTTATGTCGGTGTCTACGATGGCCATGGCGGACCTGAAGCTTCTCGATTCGTTAACAGACATCTTTTTCCTTATATGCACAGTAATACTTCGATCTTTTCTTCTCAAAACTGGTCTTAGGTTTATTCTTTTTTAGTATACTCGCTTCTTTTGACTCTTTGACTCGGTCTTGATGATTCAAAATTATGGGATCGGCCCTGATCATTTCAGTATAAGAAGATTCGATTGTTGCTACGAAATTCTGGTCTTTGTGATCTTATTGAGATGCTTTCTGTCGGTTTAATCAAATTCAGGTTTTGTAGTTATATGATTTCGTTCTTGAATTGATTTTCTATTCTTTTTTGAATCATTGGTGAATTGCTGAACAGATTCATTGATTATGGTCTTGTTAGGATATTAAACATGAATGTTTTGTGATTGCAGAGTTTGCTAGAGAACATGGGGGATTATCTGTAGATGTTATTAAAAAAGCATTCAAAGAAACAGAAGAGGAGTTTTGTCATATGGTTAAACGATCTCTCCCGATGAAACCGCAAATGGCTACTGTAGGATCTTGTTGTCTTGTTGGTGCCATTTCTAATGGCACACTGTATGTTGCGAATCTCGGAGACTCTAGAGCCGTTCTTGGAAGTGTTGTTTCCGGGGATGATAAAAAAAAGGATGCAGTAGCTGAACGTTTATCTACTGATCATAATGTTGCTGTTGAAGAAGTGAGAAAAGAGGTTAAGGAACTTAACCCTGATGATTCACAAATTGTCATTTACACTCGTGGAGTTTGGAGGATAAAAGGCATAATTCAGGTAATAACGTAGTCTTTTTTGCTTCACCTAGCATCAATGATGAAGTTTTATGATTGTGTTAACATCAAATTAGTAATTTTCTTTTCTCTTTCGCTTGATATAAATGGGGGCTTGCGATGTTCCAGGAATCCGTCACACGGGCTCCTGCAACGTCTCTTCCTCAGTGGGTTTTATGCTTTTCTAAGAATTCCCGGTAGTCAGAGCTTCCCAGGATAATGAAGATACATGTTTTTTTTTTTTTTTGCTTGCATTCACTAATGACCTTTCCATGAATGTTGAGTTCATTGTATATTATTAGCTGAAGTGCTTAACCATTTATGTGCTTCTGTATAGGTATCGAGATCAATTGGGGATGTGTACTTGAAAAAACCGGAGTATTACAGGGACCCGATTTTCCAGCAACATGGAAATCCCGTTCCTTTGAGGAGACCTGCAATGACAGCGGAACCCTCCATCATTGTACGGAAGCTTAAACCAGAGGACTTGTTTCTGATATTTGCATCAGATGGTCTCTGGGAACATCTTAGTGATGAAGCAGCCGTAGAAATCGTCCTCAAACACCCAAGAAGTGTAAGTTTGCCCTAAACTCAAAGCTCGACTCTTTCATTTTCTGTTAGTTACTTAAGACTTATAACATTCCATGATCTATACAGGGGATTGCACGAAGACTTGTAACAGAAGCTCAAAAAGAAGCTGCAAAGAAGAGAGAAATGAGATATGGAGATATAAAGAAAATCGCCAAAGGAATTCGAAGACATTTCCATGATGACATAAGTGTCATTGTTGTTTATCTCGATCAACACAAATCTGCTAAATCAAATGGTAAATTGGATCAGCAAGGAGGAGTAACTGCTCCTCCGGATATCTACTCTTTATATGCCGATGAAGCAGAGCAGCGAAAATTACTGAATGTATTATACTAACTCTCTGGTTATAGCAAAATGGTTGCTTGGAAAATGTCCAATTAGGGAGAAAACTTGTTTACAAATTTGTTTATTTTTTTCAATATTACAAAGTATGTTTGTTTTTTTCCTTTTCACAATGTCAGAGCTGGATTTGTATATTATCTTACCAGCAAAGAACAAAAGCCATTCTCTTTGGCGCAAAGCAGTTTTGGTTTGGACAAACAATAGTCTTTTATGAAACCTTTTTCAGATTGTTGTTTAATGACTCGTAGAGATTAGTACTTAATTATTTCAGAAAGTAAACCATTAAAACCAAAAGTAACCGAGTCAACCGAAATTTACCAAAACCGAATAAGGAATCGCATAACAACGATTCAGAACACTCTCTTCGCCACTTTCTTAAGGAAGAAAGAAGCAAAAGATGAGTGTTACACTTTTGGTTGCAGAGGCCATTTGGTCGAACATTGAATCGACAAGCTCAGGTACTTCACCATCATATATATATATGCCATTTTACTTCTTCTCGAGAGGAATTTTGCGTTGAATTTCGCCTCTTTTTTTGCAGTAACCGAAGAACAGCTCTCAATGTCAGTTCTCTCGAATCCAATTAGCTCTTCTACTTGATACATAACACACATAGAAATAGAAAATTTGGGAGTTAGGTATTAAATTGTTTGTTTGCAACTCCAGATTACATTTGCTATTTGGTAAGAATCTTGAGAAAGCGACGAGAATAATCGACAGGAGAGGTGTTACGAAAATCTCAGGCTTACCCAGTGGAAGATCAATCTTTCAGGTCTCACACCATTAACATTTCCCTTTGGTTAAAACCAATCGATTCAATATCTAAAAGACTAAAACCAATAGATTTTGTAGGTTGTGGGAGAATCTCAAAAGAGAGAAGAATATCTCTGTTTCCCTGAAGATTACTGTGGCTGTTATTCTTTCTTTTATGATGTTGTTAGCAGAGGAGAACAACTTTGTGTAAGTTTTATTCAGAATCATTATTCCTATTACGTTTAGTGATTCTATCTATTGTTGCTGACTTGTGTATTTTACTTTTGGCAAGTGTAAGCATCAATTAGCTGCGAAGCTGGCTTCTTCTTTGGGTACATACAGTCAAATTGAGGTCACAGATGAACATCTTGCATTGATGCTCTCAAAGATCTAAAACTTTCAATACAATAATAAGCTTCAAGTTATGTTTGAAGATCACAAGTATCATCTTAAGGCAATGTGTACCAGTAACCTGTAATCTTGTCTTTGGAAATTACTTGGATCAACATTTCTCAGTTATTCAATGAACAATGTAGCTTCATCATCCATCAACAGCAGAGTTATATATAGGCCTGAGCATTTTGAGTTTTGGTTCGGGATTGGAACTGGTCTTTTCGGGTTCCGGTTTTCGGTTCTAGTAATTTAGAACCTATTCACGTATTTCTATTTTTCGGGTTTGGCTGTATAGAGTGGATTCGGGATCCGGTATTTATATAAAAATTCAAAAATATTAAAGAATTAATAGGAATAAGTTAAAAAGCCTAAATTTAACAAAGTTAATCGGGTCTCCATTCGGTTCTTGATTCGGTTTCTGTTCGGGTTGAAGTTCAGTTTTTTGGTACATAATTTTAGGATCTATTCGAATATTTTATCAGGTTCGGTTTAGGTTCAGTTCCTGTTTTTTGAATTGTATTGGTTCGGGTTTTGCTTATCGGGTTTTCGGTTATTGAGTTTTAGGCCAGGACTAGTTATAATAGTATATACTATTATCTGTTCACCTTTCTAATAGTACAATTTATTATGAGGGTAAATCGGTCATTTCAGTGTTCTAAACCGCGCTTTATCCATTTATCTAAAACTGTTGTAATTTAATCTGTAATAAATCCAATTTATTTAGCTCATTTTGTAAGATTGGAAGCTTCTCAGAAAGTGTCGAAAACGGAGAGAGTCCTCTTCCTTGGGAGCAGCAAACCCCTGAGGGGCAAATGGAGGGAACAACCGATGAGTTATTTCCGGTGGTTGACGCTATGGAGGTGACGGAATTTCTTGACCGGAACGAGCTCGTTGAGTCACCGACCACCGCGGTGGTTGTTGACGGAGTCGCGATGGCTGAAGTTGGAAATCGTGGAGAGCGGGAACGAGAGAGCGACTCGCCTCCAGAGGATGATTGTTGCCCGATCTGCTTCGGTTCTTTTACGGTTCCTTGTCGAGGAAATTGCGGTCATTGGTATTGCGGTTAGTGTTCTTTCATCTTTCTTTCTTCTTCTTAATTTTCTGAGCCATTTCCATCTACGTTGAAGTTATTCGGTACAGGAAGATTAAGAGGTTCGTCTTTATTGTGAACTGGAGATATTGCTTTTTAGAAATGTCATTGGTTGGGTTTGGAATTTTGATTTAGGGTTTTTAGTCTTGAGTTTCTTGGAAGAACACTTTAGGTTTTTTAAGAAATTATGATTCGTTAACCACTTTCTGGTACCATGGAATGTTATTTGCAATGTCAATAGAAGGTTTGCAGAATCGCTTAAACCGCTTGCTGAATTTATACAGGAAATTGCATCTTGCAGTATTGGAACTATGCTGCAGTTTCTAGGCCTTGCAAGTGTCCCATGTGTGTTCGCCACATCACTAACCTGTCACCAGAAGCATCACTGTATCAGCGCCAGGAGCACGAAGTGAAGGAGGTTCTTGCTAAGGTTCGTAGGTATAACCGTCTCTTTGTTGGAGGTCTAACTGGCTTTGTTCAGGTACTGTCTTTTGATTCGTGATTTTGTTTTGGTTCTCTTACTTTTGGGTGCGTTTCTTCTCAATACATGTACAATATCTCTTTACTATGACTTGACAAAACCACCATTTTTTGAATGTTTCAGAAGGTGCACGAGCTGCCTTTGCTAATGAAGAGAATGGTTTTGCATATGATGGATCCAGATGCTAATAATCTATATTTTCATGAAGTGCGCATCTTTGCAGTTAAGATCATCGCATACTCTGCCTTATTAAATATATATTTTTTTCTATTTCAATCGTTTTGTTCTTGTTTGTAGTGCAATATTCAACATTTCATTTTATAAGTGTTTTAATTGTTAGCTTTACCAACTAGTTCTTGCTGTCTTTCACTTGTCTGTACCAATGTCCAAGCTTAGCATACACAGTTCATTCTCTGTGATTATCTATGGCGTAACTATTGTAGTCTTTATCCTAGTTTTTAAATCCCAATTTCTCTCCCATTGATAGATGAGAAACTAAGTTTCTTCCTTTGTTGCAGATGTTCATGAGTACCCTTTACACTGTCGCAGAGTTCAACTTCATCCCAACTGGTAAGTTACCTCATAAATTCTAAACAAGCACTTATGGGTTTGCCTCTGCAAGAATCATTTGGAATTCGAGATGGTTTAATAAGATTGAAGAATCATGTTATTCGAAGCCCTCTTTTTGGATTAAGCTTTCGAAGACTTATATTCTCTTTGCTTTTTTACAGGGGGCTTCAGAATAGTGACCGTGTTTGACTACGTTGCTATAGCTATGATAGTAATTCTGCGCTTGGTAGGCATTTATCGAAGGAGACGACTAGCTCAACGGGTTAGGCATCTAGCAGGAGCAGTTGAAGAACTTGAGCCAGAATGAGATAAATGGGAATTGTAACTGATAACTGAGTGTATTAAGCCTTGTGCAGTTTGATCCTTGTGGATAGGTTTGGTAGATCATAGAAACCTCGAGTCAAGTCTTGTGCAGTTTTTTAACACAATTGAGATTTCAGATGCTACAAAAAGGAAATTAAAAAGTAAAGGATATAAGAGTAAATAAAAGAAAAAAGTTCCAAAAAGTATGAGAATATACGCCGTCGTTTTGTGACATTCCAGATTTTAAATATTAGTACAGTAGTATCGATCGATCTCTGTGTTTAGTTCTTTCGCCCTTTCGACTTGGAAACTCAAGTGAAAAGCCATCTTTTCCGATCTATCAAATCGAGGAATCGTAGCGGTTGGAGCAAGGAGAATGGGTGTGCGAGCAATCTCTCAGGAGGCTTTCGACGATCTCGTTAGAGAAAATGTGGAAGATCTTGGCATGGAACCCTCTGAAGCTCTCGAAGACGCTCTCCACACGCTCAAGCTCCAAGGCGTCGATCTCTCGGGTCCGTATTCTCTCTTTCACTTTCCCGACAAATCATCTGTTTTGTTTCTCTTCTTTTGAACTGGATTTAAAGTCATGATTGAAGCAAATGAGTCTGCGGTAGTTCAATTGCGCTGTTTTTATTATGTATCAGGGATCATTACTTGTGTTCCAGGAGAAAGTAGTGTTAAGGACAATCCGGTGATTGCGTGTTTAGATAGACTCAAAGAGCTTGATAGTATTTCCGTTGAAGGTCTACTTCGAGGTGATGATTTGGATGAGATATCCAGTTTGTTTGACAAGCTCAGTGAGCTTTGTAGCAGCCAAGAATCAGGGAATGCAGCAATTGCGACTAAATATGGTGCTGTGGAATTAACATGCTCGATTTGTTCGAAAATCAAGATAGCCACTAAAAGTCATCGCATTGTTGTTCCTTGTTTGAAGGCTTTGGCTGTCTTGATCCATGGTATGGCTTCTGATTTGGAATCAGTCTTCCTGGTGTTTAACTTTTGATTGATGTTGATCGTGTTTCCATTCACTTGCAGACATTCAGAGCACAGAGGCATTCAGGAATTCTGCTGGACCAAAAATTGTTGTTGATCTCTTAAGTGATTCCAGCTCCGATTCTGAATTATTAGATGCTGGTTTTGCGGTTGTTGCTGCTGCAGCAACTGGTAATGAGGTTGTGAAACAATCATTCATGGAGCTGAAAATCGATGGACTTATTCTGCAAGTGCTGAGTAGAGAGAGTAAAATCACTATTCGAGCTTTGTATGATGCAATTCGTGTTCTTTTGACCCCTGATGACAACCGTGTGGTTGCTTCCCAAGTAAGTAGGATTATGTTCGTCTGTTGTTATAAACTAACTTGGAGTGAGTGAGGTCACGGGGGAAAACAGCATCTAAGTATCTAGAGAGCACTTAGAAAACACTAAGAAAATCGTTGTTATTTGTATCTAAGACTATTAAACAATCACCCAGAGACTTTTCCGTGGTTCTTCATGAACATCCTTTGAGAACTTGGAATCATGTAGATTCTTGTTTTTTGTTTAGGTGTATGGTTATGCAAGAACTTTCGCCAAATTAGGGATCGCAAAAGCCCTCACCGAAGCATTACAGGCAGGGATTGGCTCTGATAGCTTGGTGTCAGCAAGTATTGCGTTAAAATCAATAGCTGTAAATGTAAGTCTTCTAGAATAATCTCTATATCATAGTATATAACTTGTTAGGTCATTGCAAATTCCTCATTCGGTTTCCATTTTTTATCTCTATTGCTGCATCTTGTGCTGAGATGCTGCACACTTCTTGTTTACTGATTTTCTTGTAAACAGGATGAAATATGTAAATCTATTGCTGAAACTGGTGGAATAGATACACTTCTTCGATGCATTGATGACAGTGGTGAACAAGGCAACAAGATTGCTGCTAAGACATGCTGTTCCCTGTTGGCTAAGGTGTGTAGCTTCTAAAAGTTCTGAGTTCAAGTGTTTGCCATACTACTATTAGATAGTGGCGTATCTTCATTTTCTCTCAAATAGCAGAAGAGTTCGGGTACAGATGCATGTTCTGGAATTTTAAGCTTTTCCGAAGCCTAGACTTACCGATGTAGATTAGCATTATGATCTAAAATATGTATTTTAATCTCTAGTTGGCAGGAAGTGACTCTAACAAGAGTACCATAGTTGAGAAGCAGGGTCTCGACAAGCTAATCAAACTTGCACAACGATTCGCCGATGATCCTCTAGTCATACAAGAGGTCAGTAAAGCCAAAAGAAAACTCTCTTACAACCCATCAAAACATTCATGCGACTCCATTTTCAATATTCCTGTCCAGAGAAA
The DNA here is from genome assembly GCA_900406435.1 of Lepidium aucheri. Classification (NCBI taxonomy): domain Eukaryota; kingdom Viridiplantae; phylum Streptophyta; class Magnoliopsida; order Brassicales; family Brassicaceae; genus Lepidium; species Lepidium aucheri. The sequence continues at coordinate 8,077 of OVBA01003337.1, read as the reverse complement.
ATCTATGTGACTACAGATTGTGTCTATAGCAGTTTCGACTAAATAAGATTATAATGTCATGTGAAGTTTGTTTCTTGTAGCAGTAGTCTGATTAGTGGCTTTATCCTTTTGGTTGACCCAAGATCTACTGGTTGGTTCAGGTGATGTTGATAATCTCTATACTCTGTCTGAGATCACCAGACCACGCAGCCAGTGCTATGGAAGCTGGAGCTGGTGATCTGGCGGTCCAAGCTATGAAGAGGTTTCCAGCAGCGGCACAAATGCAGAGGAACGCTTGCAACATGATACGGAACATTGCTGTAAGAAATGCAGAGAACAGGTAATTGGTCTATTTCTAGCTGTCGTTTCATCTAATAATATGCCCATGTATTATCGCAAGCTCTTCATCATATTGGGTTTTGTCTGCACACTACAGAACCCTTCTGCTTGCCATTGGAGTTGAGAAGCTGATAAGGACTGCTAAGGCCAGCAATGAGATGTGCAGAGCCTCTGCAACTGATGCACTGAGAGATCTTGGCCTTGATAACTACAATAGTTAAGGCCAATAGTCTCCATTACCATATAGCTCGCAAACTACAAATATATGAGCTTGGACACTTGTCTCAAGCAATAGAGGAAATCAGGAAGAGCACAAGAACATGAATGATCTCTGTGTTTTGCATTGAGTTCATCTTTTGGATAGAACGCATTCCGATGTATAGTCTTTGCAACGATTGTTGTTGTCAAAAGACTTGAAACATGTGTGAACTTGAAAATTGACACAGGTGCGAGTCTTTAAACACTTCTTATACGAGCTCCGTTACTTCTATGTTAATCTCTTCCCACTATTATCCAATTTCAACACACAACATTAACAAGAGTGAAGATTTTAGTTACTCTTATGTTCATACGTGTGAACATCTCTCCACGCAATGTTCGAGGAGAGTGTATTCCGAATATTGTGTACGGATGATTGATAATAATACAAAAAAAGAGTGGGTCAATCATGTGGAAGCGCATAAACACACGTTATTATTATAATAATACAATCATATAGAGAGACGATGATGATGATGAATGCAACTCTATCTGTTTTCTGCTTTTAGGTGAAGAAGCCGACAAATCTAACCAACAACATCTTGACATTTGTGGTAACCTTCTTTCTTCTAGTTTCCCTTTGTATATGCTCAAACTCTTTTATTATATACAGAAATAGAAAGTAAATCTCTTTTTAATGACAATTCTTACAGAAACATAATACATATGACTACCTTCTTAGGCTTCTTAAATGCTAGTATCAGTGAAAACAGTGGGTCCATTGTTTGTCATTTCCACTATCTCCAATACTTTGACAAATCACATTTCAGTATTTCATAAAAAGTTAAAAAAACTTCATCTTCTCTTTCTTCTTGTAGCTTACTTCAAGTTGTGGTTTTAAACAGAGCAGAGAAAGCTGTTTCCTTTTCTTTTTATATACAGAGAGAGAACCAGAGCTGATAGAGAAAACAGAGCTTAAGATCACGTGTATATTTTTTCTTCTTGTTCTTAATCGAGTGATCAAAGGAACAAAAAGATCTCAAGAAACCCACTTGTTGTTGGTTAGAGACTTCACGGATCTCTGAACTGTCTCTTTCCCACAACCATAACTCCATCTCTACCTAGTCCTTCTCCTTCTCAACGGCTCATATTCCTCCACGTCACACCTGTCGTTCATTTTCCTCTGATGTCGTCGTCTTGGCGTTAGATATTACCTCCCAAAAAAACAGAAAAACTCATCTGAGACCAAAAAAAACTGAAGTTAGCTGAGAAACAAAGTAAAAGAGGGAAATAATGGATCGGCAAGCAGCTACTGGTCCCATGGATTTGCCGATTATGCACGATAGTGATAGGTATGAGCTTGTCAAGGATATTGGCTCCGGTAATTTTGGAGTTGCAAGATTGATAAGAGACAAGCAAACTAACGAGCTTGTTGCTGTTAAATATATTGAGAGAGGTGAGAAGGTCAGTTTCCTTCTTTTTCTTCTGCTCTGACTTTTTGTCTATGCTGAATATGATGTTGTTTCAAAGGCTCAAGGGGTTTCTGATAATGATAGAAGTTTTCTGAATTTACAGATAGATGAAAATGTAAAAAGGGAGATAATTAATCACAGGTCTTTAAGACATCCCAATATCGTAAGATTCAAAGAGGTTTGGTCTAACTCTCTCAAGTATAAGGTTGCTTTCTTACTAGATTCAAGCAAAGAGAATTGTATATTGAATTCTGAGGTTTGCTTCAGGTTATATTAACACCAACCCATTTAGCCATTGTTATGGAATACGCATCAGGAGGAGAACTCTTTGAGCGAATCTGCAATGCAGGCCGCTTCAGTGAAGATGAGGTTTTGGTCTCTCTTTTGTGTCTTTTGCTTTGATGTTTAGTCAAAGATCAAAATGATGATATTGGTTTTACAATGTAGGCAAGGTTTTTCTTCCAGCAACTCATATCAGGAGTTAGTTACTGCCATGCAATGGTAATGAGAAATGTTGTTAGTTTAAATTGACTATGCTTCATCATTTGTGAGAATGGGCTGACTCAAGTCATTAATGACATTAATGTTATAGCAAGTATGTCACAGAGACTTAAAGCTTGAAAATACGTTATTAGACGGTAGTCCAGCTCCTCGACTAAAGATTTGTGATTTCGGATATTCAAAGGTAATCTTAACTTATGTCTTATATTTCAAATTCTTATCTTTGTCAATTATGTCCAAATGTCTTGGTTACTTCTTAAGTTTTGTGTCTGTTTGTTTGGTTCAGTCGTCGGTGTTACATTCACAGCCAAAATCAACAGTTGGAACCCCTGCGTATATTGCTCCAGAGGTTCTACTAAAGAAAGAATATGATGGAAAGGTACTCTCCATTTTCATACTTAGTAGTTTCACCAAAAGATCATTTTGTTCTCTTTATATATTCCTTGATTGAACAAAGAGCCAATCTGAACTACTTAATTGGTTCAATGAGTATCTTGGCTCTTGAAAGCATTGATTTAGGTGAAGAAAGCTATTTAGAATGTTGTTTTGTAAATATACAGAAACGTAGAGTTGTTGGTTAATTTGGTGAAATGGATCATACATCTTCAGGTTGCAGATGTTTGGTCCTGTGGAGTAACTCTGTATGTCATGCTAGTTGGAGCATATCCTTTCGAAGATCCTGATGAGCCAAAGAACTTCAGGAAAACAATACATGTGAGTTTTATTTGTTCATGCTACAATTTACTTAACTGCTTTCTTCTGAGCTAAAGAATCTGATACTATATTGAACATATGTTGTCAGAGAATCCTGAATGTTCAATATGCAATTCCGGATTATGTTCACATATCTCCTGAATGTCGTCATCTCATCTCCAGAATATTCGTTGCTGACCCTGCAAAGGTATTAACTACTTCAAAGCTCCATCTGTGTATGTTTATTATGTTGTTGAATTGTGGCCGTTTCTCTTTGGCAGAGGATATCAATTCCTGAAATAAGGAACCATGAATGGTTTCTAAAGAATCTACCAGCAGATCTCATGAACGATAACACGATGAACAATCAGTTTGATGAATCAGATCAACCAGGACAAAGCATAGAAGAGATCATGCAGATTATTTCAGAAGCAACTATTCCTCCTGCAGGCACTCAGAATCTCAACCATTATCTCACAGGTGAAACAACACATTATACACATATCATTAACTTTTCACTTCTTAATGTTGAAAAAGTATTATATGATGAAAAAACAGGAAGCTTGGATTTAGATGAAGATATGGAGGAAGACCTAGAGAGTGACCTTGATGATCTTGATATCGACAGTAGTGGAGAGATTGTTTATGCAATGTGATCATCTCCATGGTGATCTTATTCAAATATGTCAAAAAGAAATTTGAAGCAGAAAGTAAAAATAAGATCTCTGTCTTGTTTGCTATTCAGATTTGGCCCAAATTTGTCTCAATGGGTACATTTTGAATCTTTAATATGCATAAGANATAAAACTTAAAAAAAAAAAAAAAAAAAAAGAAAACTGATGAGTATTAAGCTGTAATTTTATTTACTCATTCTTGCATTTTTTGTTTGTTTTACTTTCAATTATATGTTGCAAACCATCTTTAAGCTGAATCCAGAGTAAACAAAGTGAGTTTTTGCTAATTGAAGTGATATTTTTTTATTAAATTACGAAAGAGAAGCAAGTGGTTTTTAGTCAAATTGCAAACGATAAGTTTTCTAAGTGGCGGGCGCACTTGCACTTTTAGATTGAGTTTCACCATTTATAGGAATTTGGCTAATAGGCCGGCTAGTGGTGACATTTTAAAAATAAAATTACAAAAGAGAAAGTATTAGGCCCATCCCAATAAAACAGTAGCGAGCCCAGCACATAATATATTTAAGCCCAACTATCCCTAAAACCGATTTTTTTTGTCAACTTTACTCATTTTTTATTATTAATAAAATTGACAAAAACCTGATCTATAGCCAATTTTTTTCTTTTTCTTTGTATCTAGAAAGAATCGAAATGGCTGAGAAAAGTTAAAATGGCATTTACCACTAGTCCCCGTCATCGGCCCTAGGACCGATTAATAAAGTCAAATGATAGAAGAGTGATTAGTGCATATGATCACATTGAATATTTATAAATTATTGAAGTATCAATAAATCAATAATATTATCTATCTGGTTAGAAAGTGACAAAAATTTGGAGATACTCAATATTATTTTTTTATCCAAAATATTATTGTAGATAAGTGTACACTGTTACTCTTACTATATACGTGTCGCTTTTATACTAGCTAGAAAGTAAAATGTCCCTCTCTCTTTTTCTTTTTCTTTTTCCTTTTTGTTTTCATTTTTAAGTAATTATCTATGTTTTTGTTTTTATTTTATTTAATAACTTAAATTTAAAACTTGGTATCATCTTCAATTTAGAGAAGTTAACAACTAGAGTGCATAGGTTATGCAAAAGAGAAAATAAATTGGTGTTTGTTATTCCATCAATAGTTTTAACCAGAATTTTAACTGTATAGATAAAAGATGTCAAAATTAGCTTATAAAATTGTGTAATTGTTATTTGTTAATGTTTCCATCCAAATGTTGATATTCATGCAAATAAAGTACATTATTGACATGATTTTTCTTCTTTTCTTGGGATAAAATATTTGTTGACTTGTTTGAAAATGACTAATATGATGTAGTATTGGCAAATTGGACAAAGTGTGGGGATAGATCTCTATTATGAAGATAAGACCGTTTTGTCTTTGCTGCTCTAACAACTTAACCACAAGCTATTTGTTATTGAATTCTTCTTAAGTAAGATCGAAGCTTTAACTAACATTCTCTTTTATATGCAAAGTTGTTGAATGTTTGCTTTTTACTAACCAATTTGTGAGAAGAATATTTGGATTAAGTAAAGTGTAATGCAATGTATTATTGAGTTGGAGATCTATCCAAATGTACAAACATCTCTTTTCATCGGAGATTGTCAGCTCTCTAAAGAGAGAGAGAAGAAGCTTGTCCTTTGGGAGCCTCCAAAAGCTAACATCATTCCATTATTTCTTATTTTTTCTCTTTTTTGGTTAAACAAATGATTATTTTTATATATTTTCATCGAATGAATTCTATGTTGTTGTTGTTATTTTAATTTTCTGGTTTAGTGGCCTATTATCCCACTTGAAATATTAGATTTAATCTAAGATGTCTAGATGATATGTAAAGAGAACACTATTACTACTCTCTTTACAAAGAGTTTGATATTTGGTATTTCCGAATAATGATATGGTTTGGAAGATAAATAATAGCTTTAAGTTGACAAAAATAAATAATGATTAAATTTATTTAATTTAACTCATTTTGCCGAGGACGTGTGGCACAGTGGTAGTGGCCATTTTAGCATTCTTAGGCACCAAAGTTCGATTCATCCCTTATATAAAGGAAAGGTAAAAAGAGTTGGCTATGAATCAAGTCTTTGTCGATCCCATTAGTAGTAGAAAGAATGAGTAAGGTTGACAAAAATATTTTTTAACTCATCTTTAGATTTATCACATCGCAAAAGAAAGAAAAAAAAAGAGCGTCAATGAGAATCTAATTTATTAATTTCATTCCTCTAAGTTTTGAATCAGGTTGCCACGGAGTAGGTGACTCATTTAACTTGTCTCTGATCTAGTTCGGTATTAGATAGTGAGTTTGAATCCTATCCATCTTCAGTTAAAAAACTTTTGGTCAATCAAATTATTGTAAAATAAAAAAAAATTGAATGAGGTCGTCAAGGCATCTTAAATGCAAATTTTAACAATAAAGTAACTTAAAAGAAAACATAATATCTTGTTCATTTTAATATAATAATAAAAAAACCTTCTGTTTTTTGTTAGTCTATATCACCAAGAAGTAAATAAAATATATATTTGAAGTGAGGATGCATCTATAATAAATATCCCATATCTAAAGGTAGATGAAGTGAGAGCTAAAGAAACAAAAGAAAAAAAACAGAGAAAAATGGTGATAAAAAGGATAGAGTTATGTATAGAGCTAATGAAGATAGGTATGGAGTTTGTGGTTGTGGTGGCTGAAGCCGTCCAAATTGTTTTACGGCAACACCTCAACCACCGTGCTCCTCCTCCTCCTCCGCCGCATCTCCTCCGTCATTCTCTCCTCCCTTATCCTCCTTCTTATCCTTCTCCTTTCCTCTTTGGATTTCTCCCTTAATTACCTTTTTTATTCTTCTTCTTCTTGTAAAATGTAAATTACTTAGTTTGTTTTTTTTCAATCAGATTTGCAGATTTCTATTGAATTTTTTTTCTTAATTAAAGCTTTTTGTTGAATTTTTCTTTCCTCATGATTTTGAGGCTTTTTTTTAGATTAAACACGAACAATTTGTAAAATGAAAGTAATGATAATTAAGTGTGCAAGTTGATCACAGAAGAAGATGTGTCAAGTGGATATGTTTGCTTGATAATGTCAATGTTCAACCATATTGTTAAATTCTGTATGTTTCTTCACGGCAAGTTATTCAATTAATTAATATCAAATTGTTAGATTCGCCATCTTTTATTATGATGATATTTTGATTAGTCTTGAGAGAATGTATTTCTTTTTGTCATCATAACATAGCTAACCAGGATATAAAGTTACATTAAAAATTATAAAGACAAGAGAATGTGTTTTTTTTTGTCATCTGCACATTATATCAGAACATAGCTAACCAGGATATAAAGTTACATTAAAAATTATAAGCTGTCTATATGACATGACGAACAAGAGCATCAGCTTTATGATTCAAAGATTTGAGAATTACAGAAAGCGAGATTGAGTGAAATAAAGAACTTAGTCATGCTAATTTCTCTTGGTAAGGAAAGAAGGACACTTACTCCTCTCGACTATTGAAAATCTTCAAAATCGTCTCACAGTTTGTCAATATCTTTACCTCTGTAATTTGTAATCTTAGGAGAGACTCCATCAGCCGAAGAGCAGTTTCGATCTCTGAATGTAGGACAGAAAGACTCCGATAAACACTCTGAACCCTCATGCATACTCCTTCCACTAAATCTAGAAAACAGAAATCAACCTAAACCAGAAAAAATCTCGAGATTACTTTGTATTTTGAGTTTGAACTTGGACTTTTTCATTTGAAGAAAATAATATTATAACACAATGAAATAGAAGATAGTCGTCAAATCGGTTAATCTTTTTTTTTTTAACCAAAAGATTGTATTCATTTCGATAATTACCAACGAATATAGAACATTCGTTGGTGATTAAACCTAAAAGAGTACCTTAAGGTTTGATTACAAACAAAAGTTCCAAAGCAAATCATCCTAAGATATAAAAATTAAAACAAGTAAATTAAAGCACAAAAGATTGGAAACTAAAACCATGTAAAAGACTAGACTAGTAATTATGGGAGATCAAGCCTTGATGTGGTTAAGCCTTGTTTTAGAAGGATCTTGGAGTTTTGGCAGTCGATTCCTCCTCCTCATCGGGATATCGTCTCCTTTTTGTCTCCCTGTTGATCAAAAACACCACCTCCTCTTGATCCGAAGAAGTTGCCAAATCAAGTTCCATGGTTGCGGTGAAGCGAGAGAAGTCTTCATTG
>OVBA01003336.1:13452-28550 GCA_900406435.1 Lepidium aucheri | reverse complement strand
AAAAGGGAGGTATCACTGTGGTTAAAAATGATAAAAATGAAATGATACCAAGTAGAACTATAACGGGGCATAGGATGTGAATAGATTATAGGAGACTTAACTCATCTACCAGGAAATATCATTTTCCATTGCCTTTCATTGATCAAATGGTAGAACGTCTAGCCAATCATAAGTTTTATTGCTTTCTAGATGGGTATAGTGGATTCTTTTAGATCCCTATACACCCAGATGATCAAGAGAAAACGATCTTTACTTGCCCTTATGGAACTTTTGCTTATAAACAAATGTCATTTGGACTTTGTAATGCTCCCACAACTTTTCAACGTTGCATGATGTCTATATTCTCGGATTTAGTCGAGGAGATGGTGGAAGTCTTTATGGATGACTTCTCCGTCTATGGCTCCTCTTGCTATCAAATCTATGCAGGGTATTGAGAAGGTGCATGGAGACCAACTTGGTACTTAATTGGGAGAAATTCCACTTCATGGTCAAGGAAGGGATCATTTTGGGACATAAGATTTCTGAGAAAGGAATTGAGGTTGATCAGGCTAAGATTGATGTCATGGTTCAGTTACAACCCCCAAAGACGGTATAAGAAATTAGAAGCTTCTTGGGTCATGCTGGATTTTAGAGGTTCATCAAAGATTTCTCAAAGATAGCTCGGCCGCTCACTCGCCTGTTATGCAAAGAGGCAGAGTTTTCATTTGATGACGAGTGTATGGAAGCCTTTAAAACCATCAAGTCAGTCCTTGTTGCAGCACCCATTGTCCAAGCACCAGATTGGAGTTTACCATTCGAGATCATGTGTGACGCTAGTGACTATGTCGTAGGAGTGGTCCTTGGAAAAAAGAAGGACAAGAAAGTGAATGTCATCTACTACGCGAGTAGGACCATTCGAAGATGCCCAAATTAAGTATGCAAAAACTGAGAAGGAACTTCTGGCTGTTGTCTTCACATTTGAGAATTTCAGGTCCTATCTAGTTGGTTCCAAGGTCATCGTCGATACCGACCATGTGGCTTTGAAATACCTAATGGAGAAAAAGGATGCAAAGCCGAGGCTCCTTAGATGGATACTTCTTCTCCAAGAGTTTGATATGGAAATAGTGGATAAACCGGGTATAAAGAACGGTGTAGCTGATCACTTATCAAGAATGATGGTAGAAGACTCAGTGCCAATAAATGACTCCATGCCTGAAGAACAGTTGATGGCACTACAAACCTCTAGACGGAAACGCAAGGGCAAAGCCTTGCAGGGACAACTCGCAGTAGTAGACACCAAGGAACGATAGGATGACCAGAATAAAGACCCTCCACGGAAAAGGTAGTTTGTGGGATCAGTGCTCCCTTGGTATGTTGTCTTGGTCAATTATCTGGTAGTAAGGGAGATACCTACGAGTTTGGAAGGGTATCAAAAGAAGAATTTCTTCAGAGACGTAAATCACTATTTTTGGGATCAGCCGTATATGTACAAGAGAGGATCGGATAGTTTGTTTAGACGATGTGTGGCTGAAGAGAAGGTTCAAGGACTGTTGGAAAACTTCTATGGGTCTACATATGGGGGATATTTTTGCAGCTTTCAAAACAGTTTAGAAGATTTTGCAAGCGGGTTTTTGGTGGCCTACTATGTTCAAAGATGCTCAAGCTTTCATATCAAAGTGTGATCTTTGTCAATGAATGGGAAACATAGGAAAACGTAACGAGAAGCCTCAAAGACCGATCTTGCACATTGGAGTATTTGATTGTTGGGGAATAGATTTCGCGGGACCTTTCAACCCGCCTTCACACGAAAACACCTAGATCTTGGTAGCCGTAGATTATGTCTCTAAATGGGTTGAAGCGGTAGCAAGTCCAACGAATGATGCAAAGATAGTGATTAAGTTGTTCAAGACCATCATTTTCTCTAGATTTGGAGTTCCACGAGTGGTGATTAGTGATGGAGGATCACACTTTATCAACAAGGCATTTGAGAGTTTGCTTAGGAAGTATGGGGTGAAACACAAGGTAGCCACACCTTATCATCCTTAAACCAGAGGGCAAGTAAAAGTCTCCAATAGGCAGATCAAATCCATACTCACAAGGATAGTTTGTGCTTCTAAGAAAGATTGGGTAACTAAGCTTGACGATACACTTTGGGCATACCGAACCGCCTACAAAACGCCAATAGGAAGAACACTGTTTAAGCTACTATATGGCAAGTCATGTCACCTCCCAGTGGAGATTGAATATAAAGCGGTATGGGCAACAATACTACTGAACTTCGATCTAAAGACAGCCCAAGAAAGACGGTTGATCAACATGCACGAGTTAGAGGAAATAAGAATTGATGCCTATGAGAGCTCAAAGATCTACAAAGAAAGAACGAAGGCTCTCCATGACAAAAAGATAGCACAAAAAGTGATCTCAGCTGGGACCAAGTGCTACTATTAAAATCAAGGCTAAAATTGTTTCCCGGAAAGCTAAGTCAAGATGGACCGGTCCATTTGAGGTTAAGGAAGTTTTACCGCTAGGAGCAATAACTTTGATCAGTAAAAACGGGGAAACCTTCACGGTGAATGGACATAGGGTTAAACCTTACGTGGGAAACGAGGAAATTCCAGAAAGGACTGTGGCAGTCCTCGACGAGCCTCATCAGTCTTGAGCGAGGAGACAGTTGAGGTTGAGACTATAAACAAGCTCACTTGGGAGGAAGTGTCATGGATATCCTTGTATATATTTTAGTATCAATAATCTTTATCCTTTTCATGCATTTTTCTTTGATTGAAGGAGAGTTCATCATGCTTAGACCAGATTCAAAGGATTAAAAGCAGGAGATATGAGTTCCCCTAGGAGCGAGGATAGCGAGGGAAGGACCGAAGGTACTGGTTTTTCAGCAACACAAGTAAAGTCAGCTGTCTAAAGATCCAGCTCATAAAGTGGTCCCACCAGACAATTTGTAACTTCCACAAGAAAGGACAGTCAAACCAATCCACAGGTGGAGAATTTGTCAAGCATTTTAAAATTCCAAATCAAGGGCCACGATATGGTCAAGGGTTGAATCAGAGCTCGGGAACAGAGATGCTCCCATTCAAGAAACCGATCTCCTCCATTGAAAGCATAAACCTCTTCTGCATCATCGCCTTCTCCTCTCATCCTTTTTCCTTTCTTCAAAGCAAATTTCACGCTCGCAAGGAAAAACCGAGGATCTAACACAAAGGCGAAAGTGAAAAAGACAAGGAATCAGAAGATGGCAAGCAAGAATGGAGAAGATGAAGTCAAGAGAGTTTATGGAAGCTGGAACATTTCACATCTGGTGAATACAGATGGAGCGAGTGGAGCGGATAACTCCGCCGCACCATGCGCATATCAGTGGGAGGAACCAAAGCCTGGAGGTTATCTGATAATCAAAGGAAGATTGAAAACGAACACAACAGCACCTTCATCTTTTCACAAGGAGAAACTAGCTCAACAAACCATCGAATACTGCTCCCTCACACACACTCCTTGTCCCAACAGGCAAGGCGTCGTTCCAAGCGCATACAGGCTATCATAGAAAAGACAGGAGGGCTCTCGTACGCTGAAGTCGCAACGAGTGCCAAGGATTCCGACTCCTAGGTACCTACTTTACTCCTTTCATTGTAATACCATTGCATCTTATCGTTTGTTTTGTTTGTCAACCTAGGGTTCACCTCTAAGTTTTTATACACACAAGGGAGTGTATGATCTAAATTTGGGGGAGGATCCTAGGAGTTACTAACCTTGTGTTTTGTGATTCTTAGTTTATCTTTCATCCATTTCATCAACCATGTAAAAATCTAGTTAGATTTTTCTTTGTGCATTTAATTGTTGCATTACATGGCACTTAAGTCATAGAAACACCATACAAATTTTAAATTTTTTGAAAATGAAACCTAAAAAATAGAGTGATCATGTAGTTGCGTCCATTTAGATTTGTCTTTAGGTTTCATTCACTTAGGATTCATGCATCCGTACTTGTTTTGTGGGAATGATCTTGATAGTGGGAAAAATCTTGATAAGTTAAGCTAATTAACCATTGTGAATACTCTTGATTGGTAGATAGCCGTTTTGAAAAGTTTTTGGGCGGATCATTGCCTTGGTGAACTTTTCTTGGGNCTTGGGTTGTGTTTTGAATAGGTCTAGTTTGATTCCTTCTAAAACTGACTTAAACTTCCAATTTAGAGCCTAGAGATGCATCAATACCTTCTTTCTTTATGTTTAGCATGATCCAAAAGCGTGTGCTTGTTAAATCCCTCTCAAAAGTTAAGTGGAAAATAAGGCTGCCCGCAAAGAATTTGAACCGAGTAAGTGGTAGGTGAAGCGGCTGGAAGGATGCGTAAACCCGTAGCCTTTTACGTCCGTGTATATCCGCTAACTTACTCCATATGTGGGTTGGTGGAGCAACTTGGAAGGAAGCGTAAACCCGTAACCTTTCATGTTTGTGTAAGCCAACTTCGGAAAAGCCAAATGGGCACAATAAAAAAAAAAGAAGAAATAGAAAAAGAAAAAGAAAAAAAATGAATAATCGGGCAGCAGAATTTTAATTAGGGGGAACCATTTAAGTTGAAAAATGATCATGCTAAGCTTAAGGAAGTCGAGATATGTACTTGTTGATCTCTAGTCTCTTTTGAAGACCGCACCAAAAAGAAATAAGGAATTAGACTTGTACCTTTAGAACCATCTTAGGTGATAGGAATCCATAGGTTGAATGCTTTGTTTAAGGATAATTACATTGTGGTTTTTAAAATGATAGAGCCCACGTGTGGATTACGGTTTAACTTAAGCAAGCTTTTCGTTAGACAAGATGTTCCCACTTTGTGTGCAGCTTTTCCACCTTATGTCATTGCACTTACTTGAGGTCAAGCAAGATCTAAGTTTAGGGGAGCTGATGTCTGTGATTTTTGATGGTTTTAGAGTCTTGTTTTAGGTTGTTTTGCATCCGTCTAGATAGATTTTCTAATTACTTAGGTCCTTTTAGGTTTGTTTTGCTTTCTTTGCATTTGCATTTGAATTTGGAGTCTGGATTTTTATCTAGGAAAAGGAGCAGAAAGTAGCTAAAACTGGAACTAAGGACAATTGGATCAGCTGCTAGGCGAAAAAGATCGCGCAACCTCGAATCGCTACCTCGCGGATCGTAGGGCGAGGACTACTCATAACGCTCAAGAAAAGATGTCTCAGTCACCAGCCTCAACCCATTTGTCGCGAGGGAAGATCAATCCCTTCATCGCAAGGATTACACTCGGACCATTCACTCAGTCTCAACCCACGAGGGCCAACACAAGAAGCACTTCTCGGTGCCCAAGCTCGCGCCAGGACTCTGAGGGCAAGATTTATAGAATTTCTGGTTGACCGACTTAGGTCGGTTTGACCATTAGGGTTATACAATTAACCCTATAAATACCCTCTAATCAGACTCTTATCATTCTTATCTGATATTTAGCTGAAAAACTCTCTCTGTTTTTATTGTTGATTCCTTTATGCTTGTTTAAGGTACTCTTTATGATTATGCTTTCAAGTTAATGAATTAAGTTTGATCTTTATCTTTACTTTATGCAATTTCATTTAAGTTTCTTTATGTTTATGCAATCTAGATCTTCCCTACTCCGCCGCACTCAATCCATGAGGCGCGAGTAGATCCGTTTGGATCTCGAGGATAGAGAAATCGGAGGTGAATCTGTTGATTCCCTCGCTGTTCTAGCCATGATCTGAACTCCGATCTCTTCTCACATGGCTAAGCTTAATGCTGATCTCTCCCTGATCAGGAGAGATCTGATTTGGGCCGTGACCTAAGGCTAGCGCCGATGGGAAAGGAGACCAAGTGTCTTGTGAGTGATGGCTTGATCCGCCAAAGAGAGATCTAGCATGTGGGTTGGCTGTTAGAAGAGTTCGGCTTAGCTTAATGATTCTGATTTGGCATGATCACGGCTAGCGCCGTAATGGATCATCTGATTGTGGTAGGGGTCTTCACTGTGAGAACAAGTCGATCTTAGCATATCATAGTGACAGAATAGTAGGTTGTTTGAACTAAAATCTAGTAGTAGATAGGTTGTTTACAAGCATCTCTGAGTATTTGGTTTGACAATTCTCATTTACTTACCACTATGCTCAACTGATTTGATCTTATGACACAAAAACCCCTTTTATCACTTAGCTCCTTTATCTTTTGCTCCCCAATGTTCGGCTCTTTAGTAGTCTGATCATAGTCTTCTATGCAGCATGCATCACTCCGGGCTAGATACTCACTAACCCCTCTCCTAATGTGGCTATAAGGTTGGCAAAGCATCCATTGCTCGGTGTTTCCAATGCTCTTTGATGTGTCTCTTTCCCTCCTCGATAGAAAATACCCAACATATTCTCCCTAGACACTCCATGATGAGGGTTGCTTATAGTGTACCCTTTCAATATCTCCCAAGCTTCATGCAAACTCTCTCTTCCTCCTTGCCTGAAGCTTGTGATATCATTTCTCAGCTTGGCTGTGTTTTGCTTCAGGAAAAACTTGGTGAAAATTTCCCTCATCACATTCTCTCATTTGGAGACTAAGTCTGATAGGATGTTCTTGTCCCAATGTGATGCATTGTTCCCCAAATAGAATGGGAAGAAGATCATCTTCACAATGTTTTTAGGAACACCATTAATCCTCACGGTTCTACTGAATCTCTCAAAGTGATCCACGTGATCGAGAGAATCTTCTAGCCCGCATTATACCTATGAACCATGTTGAACAAGCTAGACTTCATTTCAAATTTATGAGTGTGGATAGTTGGGACATGACTCCCTACTCTAACTTCTCGTAGATTAAGCTCATCGAAAGCTCCAATCGGTATTTCCTCATGTGATCCATATAGAGGTAACAGTAGGTTGTGCTTCAACCCCATTTCCGTCCTCATCGTGATATGCAACCTTAGTTTGCTCACTGTTCTGATACCCAAATGAGATATGTGGTTTTCTCGTTCCTTGGCTCGTCGCTCTCTAGCAAGTCTATTGCACTCTCTCAAGATGAAACAAATCTAAAGCATTGCTATTTACTTGTCTTTGGTGGCTTTGAGTTCTCATGCACCAAGAGAGCAAAGAAAACAACAAGATTGATGTAAGTAAAAAAAATAAAAAAAAACTACTCTGAAATTTATCCTAGTTGCATAGTATCCCTGACAATTACGCCAATTTGATCGCATGCATAAAACCAAATAAATTCAATAAATGTGAACAACTATTCGTTGGTTGCACTTAAAATTTGAATTCACGAGAAGTCTAGAGCTAGCGTGGTCGGTTACAAGGAATCTACTCAAACTAGAGCAAATATATATCGTTTTTTTGATGAAATAAAATACTAAAACTTAAATGAAAGCAAAACAAACAAACAAAGAAGATTAAATCTGATAAAAGCAATGGATCTTGGATTAGGCAATCTGATGAAGGGATGACAATAAATTTAAATAAATAAAGGGTTGTTACACAAACATTATCCTAGAAAAAGAAGCTCATTCCACTCGCGGAAGCTCCAAACATCTAGAAAAAGATGAAAAAAATGCAAAACATGCAAAATATGCAAACATCTAATCCTAGATTCTAGGGATGCAAAATAAGCAAACTGCTGTAAACTGGGTGAATATGCAATCTTAATAATGTGAAATATGTACGTGAAAATGGTAATTTATAGTTTATATCATAACGCCTAGCTCGCTAGAGCTTTGATGAATTCTCCTTTCTTCCTTTAAAATCTTTTTGACTTGTGCTTATAAGTTTTGAAAGACCTCTTCAAATCTCGAAGTCTCCATTTGTTTAGGTTGTTAACGAATTGATTTCCCTTGTTTTCCTTGGAGAGTTGATTGTGTGTTTCATTGTGACAAATGCTTTGAAACTCCTCTTTATCTCATTATGAGCATCACTCTTATGCTTATAAGAAAAAAGGTTTTCATTTCATTGTGTCATAATTGCCTTGTGGTTCATAGAGTTAATGAGTCATTTAGAGAAAAGATTGATGCTTTGAAAGATCATTCATTGATTGCAATCTTTCTCAAATTATTAGGTTAACTTTAAAAATTTTGGTAAAATTTATAGGAACAATGCCTCCAAGGAACAGCAACCCCGACCATCGCTCTAGGTCTTTGATGTGGAGAAGAAGAGATGCAGGTGAATCCTATAGACAGCACTATCATGTCGAGTGCAATCGCGTTCCTAGGATGAGTTTCCGAGATCCACTCCTCCAGAGCCTGAGCTTAGAAGAAAACATGGAAAAATAATTAAATAACATGGAGCTTTCCAAGTTTTTCTCTTCCCGCTGGATGATGCATCCAGCACTAGCATGCTACTTCTTCTACTCGGTTCGACTTGTCTATGAGGATCCAGAAAACCCACACCCAAGTCAAGAATATCTATTTTATGGTGTACGCACCAAAGATTATCAGGTGAGTATTTGAGACATTTGCGATATCTACCAATTCCCATATGGGTCGAAGGTCGATTTCAGGGTGTTTGATTCGGTGCATGAGTTCTGGAACCTCATAGACTAGGGACCGAGAGCGAAGATGATAAGGAACCCGACAATAAAAATCAAGGCGAAGTACCTTTCATACACTCTCTATTGCTAATTCGGAGGATTGAGGGAGAACTTAACACGCAAAGAGGATTATGTTTCCTCTTCAAAGGGCTTTACCTGATCTTGCAAGATGTTGATGGATGCCCTCTATTTCAGGATCGCCCATGGGATCACGTGAACTTGGGGTTCATCTTTGCACAAACCTTGGCTGATATGAAGAGAAAGAACATGGTTGTCACTGAGGAACACTGCCATTTAGGAGGCTTTTTGTAGGCGATTTTCATCAAGAAAGAATATGTGATGAGCGAGCAAATACGGACCACAACCAGCTTCTTCGACCTACCTTGGTACATCGAATGTGGCCTCTTTTAGAGCTGTTACACTCCAAACAGGTTTATTTATAGGTACACAAATTGAGAGTGCCACATTTTGATCATCCTACTTCCTCTACAAAATAAAACCAACCTACTTCCTTAGCGAAAATATGCTTTGCATGGTCCATTGACCACAACAAGGATGCATATCATTCATCACTACTCCGTGGAACTTAAGCTCGATGAGTTACTCTTTGGAACTCGAATCTAACAAATAGGAGCAGTTCTATCGTTCCCACAACAAAGACTCTAGTGATTGGGATGATTCTTTTTTTATAAAGCAGCTATAACTAGCCGAGGTATCCATTTTACCACCCCTTTGTATATAGTATAGTTTTATTTCTTGCATCTTTTATCCCCCTTTACCGAGGGAGAGTGCTGTATTTAGCATATTTCTTAGTTGTTTTGTTTTTTTTTTCCTTTTTGAATCTTGCATTGTCTATATTTTGCATGAATTATTTTTGAAAAATACAAAAACATAGCATTTAGTTGCATTACAGCAAATACATCTAGAACATCTAGGTTTGCATATCATTTGCATAGGGAACAATGATCACTTCATGTCATTTTCTTGCCGATTCACTTGAATAGCATCCAATTTTGCTTGAAATCTAAGGCTGCACCATGTTTTGAACTCTCGGTTTGTTGTTCACATCTTGGCTGAAGCTTGCATTGATTTGAAGTTATTCCTTAATTTTGTAGAACCTAATTTGAAAATTTAATTGTCATGTTATGCATATGATGTGGATTCATGGATACACATATATACTTGGATATCCTTTCACCTTTGAGCCACACTTGTTAATCCAAGTAGTTGTTTCTCATTTTTAGAACAGTTCCCTACCATAACTTTAACCTTCTTTCAAGCCATTGTTGAACTATGTGTATGTGAGGTATTCTTCAAGGATGAGATTGGTAGAAGCTGTTGGGTTTGAACCAATTAGAGTGGTGTCTTATGTAGTTTTAGCTCGCGCTTTTTGGGCTGGATAGGACTAGGTGTAGAACCAATTTTTGGTAAGGGAACATATTCTGGGCTGAAAATAACAAAATGGGAATGTACCTAAAATAAGAAAGCCAAATGGATTCTTAGGAGAGAAAGGGTACGAAGAGAAACTGATTGAATAAATCTAGTAAATAATTTTGGTAAATTGCAAATGTTTAACTCAGTTGAGCAAAGAAAAACCACAAGAAAATTTGGAAATGAAATAAGCATAGCCATAATTGAAAGTAGAAGTCTAACCCGCTAGACAACTTAAGTTTTTTAAACTCCTCTCCTTAGATTAAGATTGAGCAAAAGTAGTAAAAGAAATGATCCAAAATCTATCAAGTAATTTCCTTTGAGAAAGGGTAGAATTAGGACACAACTCTTTGGGTTTAGAATCAGGAAGGTTGAAAATCAATAGTGTATACTTGGGTAGATGAGATTATGTTCTTGTATGTATTTATTGGTTCTTACCTTTAGCATTCTACTGAAGCTCATTCTTTATCACTGAGAGATATTTAGGTTTGTGTATGAGCCTCATGATCGAGAGGGACCATTTTTGTCCCTTAACCTTACCTCTAACCAAATGATTCTATTGAAGTTACATAGCATGACCCACGGTTTTACCTTAGTGAATGTTAAGAGGAATGATGGATTTTGTTGTTTTTATAGGTTAAGATTGAACCTAGATTGAGTTGTGACGAGTATGGATAAAGCTTTTAAGTAATACTTACTCGATTTGCAGTCTTAGTTTGACCTCTTATATTAGCTAGCAACGATATTTGAGTTCCTGCATGTCAGTTTTTTGCTTAGGGGTAAACAACAAGCAAGTCTGTGGGATTTGATATACACTGCAATTACCCATTTCGCATGCATATTTTGGTCTCTTTTACATCATTTAGGACATAGATTCATCCATTGTAGCATAGTCTTGCATTCATTTTGCATCATTAGAGTATAAGATTAGGTGTTTGCATATTTTTCTTACTTTGAGCCTTTTTCTAGGAAATGGAACTTTGCTGGGGTAAATGGAGATAAAGCATGGATGGAGCATGAAATGGCATAGGAAACAAGAAGGAAGAAGCATGGGAATTTGAGCTAAGGAAGAGAAGACGGATCTGAAAAAGTTTGTCGGATCGCGACCAAGACTAGCCGGATCGCACTCTTCAACCCACATTCAAGCGACCGCTATGGAAAGGAACCTTCCTCGAAGCAGTTACAGCTGGACCAACCTAAGTCGCGGTCCGCAACCCACCTTGCAATGGCCGCAACATAAAGCTCTCTCTATTGTAACGACTAACAACTGGATCAACCTAAGCCATAGCTTGATGTGGACCACTCACAGCCGCGAGACAAAGCCATTTTCTTGATAAGGCTCGTGGCAGAACCGACCCAAGTTACGGCCCGTGATCCATGTACTCGTATCCGTCACATGTGACGAGAACCATTTATTTTCACCTTCTTTCTTGGATCCGTTCATGTTTATCCCGGATCAATCTAATATGTTTTAAAAGTTTTTTTATGCACAGAAAGGACCTTTGGTTAAAGCCATCAACTCATATTTTACTTTCATTCTTTTGGAAAAACTTCGAATCTTTATCCTTTAGTTATTTGGTAGAGATTTGGAGAAGACTTGAAGATCCTCTATGGATCAATCAACATTTTCTTGTTTTATTCTCCTATCAAGAGTTTCTTTTTAACCTCTTTTTTTATTTTATCTTTATCATATTAACAATATTTGGCATTTGGTTGGAGTTGTGTTTGAACATGAGTGAATAGTAATTTAATGGATTGAAAGTTAGGTAGATCTAGGGGTTTGATGATGGATTTTTGTTGTTAAGGTTCCTAGATTTTAGATCATCCAATTAAGGTGTTCTTAATGCTTGATTTAGTCTTATCAATTAGTAACCCTGATATAAGGTAGTTTATCGCCTGAGAGGTGCTAGATCATATGCCAGAATGAATCATTTTGTGAGTTTTCCTTCCCTAGCCAACGAGAGTTAATATTAGGGTGGAGAATGGTCTTAATGAACTATGTTTTAATTCTTGTCAAGCCTAAGGTCGATAAACAAGATTTTAGTTTCCCTATTGCTTGCAAAGGGGTTGATGCCACAAGAGTGGATTAGCCTAAATTGAATGAATTTCATGTTCTAGGATGATGCTTGTGTTATGAACCCTTTATATTCTTGAACCCATTGTCATCCATTGGATCAGATTGTGTAACCTTAGATCCATTGCCTTTATCATTGGAATATTTCTTGTTTCTTTGCTTTGTTTTCATTTGATTTGTTAGTATTTTGATTTACCTAACACCATATCTATTCGCTCTAGCTTGAGTTGATTCCTTGGAATCAGACCGTGGTTCTATGCTCTTTGTGGATTCAAACCTCAAGTGCTACAATTACATTGTTTGCATTTGTTGTATTTATTTGATAGCGTAAAGAGCGTACATTCATAGGTATTTGAGTTTGAAAAGTATTGGGTTTGAGGACAAGCTTTACTCTTGCAATATAATGAAAGGTGATGTTTAAATTTTGGAATTGGGCACAAGCTCAAGAGGAAGTAGAGAATACAAATGGGTGTTAAGCGTGGAACATGATGATGGCCTTTTGAGTGAGCACAAAGCACTGAAAGTCAAATGGAAGACACTCCCGGAAGGGCCAAGGTATGCTTTTCTTGGCACGAACTCTACTTACCTGGTCATAGATAAGTTAAGTGATGATGAAACCTCCATGCTTTTGAAAGAATTGAGAAAATATATGAAAGCCATTGGCTATTTATTAGATGAAACTAAAGAGATTTTCTCAATCTTTATGCATGCATAATGTCTATTTGAAGGACTAATCAAAGACTTCCGTAGAACATCCAAGAGGGTTAAACCCAAATTTGGAAGATGTTGTAAGGAAGAGGTTCTACAACTCCTTTATGCCAGAATTATTTATCCTATCTCAGATAGTAGTTGGGTGTCTCCTATCCATGTGGTTCCAAACAGGGTGGAATCACGGTTATGAGAAATGAAAAGGATAAGCTCATACCGATTAGAGTAGTAATCCTGCATCAGATATGTGTTGATTATAGGAAATTAAATTCCAAAAACTAGGAAAAATCATTTCCCTTTACCTTTATAGATCAAATTCTTTAACGGTTAGCAAATCGCTCTTTTTATTGCTTCTTGTATGGGTAGTTGAGATTCTTCCAAATCCACACACACACGCAATATCACGAGAATACCACATTTACATGCCCCTACGGTACTTTCACCTATCGGAGGATGTCATTTGGATTTGTAACGCACCCGCCACATTTGAAAGGTGTATGTTGGCTATCTTCTCCGATCTTGTGAAAGAAGTAATGGAGGTTTTCATGGATGATTTCTTGGTATATGGTTCCTTTTTTGTTTGTTATTTTTTTAACTTGTGTAGGGTCTTACAAAGATGTGAGGAGACCAACATTGTTCTCAATTGGTTCCTAGGATGCCCTAGGATGGTTCTTAATGAGTCTTTAAGTATCATTGATTTGATTTTATATTCCCTTTATTAGTTGTCTTGCCTAGAAACTATTGCTATTTTGTGCTTTTTCCTTGTGTATTTTTTTTTGGTTATTTGTTTGAGTAGTTTAACTTTAGATTTAAACTCACATTATTTGTTACTCTAGCTTAAGTTTGAATTCTTGAAATCATATTTTGTTGATTCTAGATTCTCTGTGGATTCAAATCTCAAGTGATGCAATTACAAGATTGTTTGCATTTTTTGTATTTATTTGATAGCCATAAAAAGCAAACATTAGAGAGGTATTTGATAAAATTCCCGAAAGACTTTATTGTGAACTATCTTTCCCTAGCCAGCGAGAGTTGATGTTAGGGTAGAGAGTGATCTTTGTGAGATTGATTGTTGATGCTTGGTAGGTTCTTGGTGAACAAATGAAACTTTATCTTCATTGGTAGCCTAGCCAAAGATTCAATGCCACGCGAGTGGATTGAGGTAAGTTAGAATAATCTCATGCCCTAGGATGGTTATTAGTTAGTTCTTATGCTTCTTGATTTGACTATCTTCCCCTGAATTGTATGTCTTTCCTTAGACTTATTGCTTTAGCTATTGTCTTATCTTGTTTTGTTATATTTTTTGCGTTTTGATTTTGCTTTGCTTTTTGTTTAAATTGAGTAGTGTTGATTTCACCAAAACCTTTTTTGTCTTCTCTAGCTTGAAATGATTCCTTGTAATCTTATTGCGTTTATTCTAGGCTCCCAGCGTATTCGAACCTCAACTGCTACAATGCATAATTGTTTGTGTTTGTTGTAATTATTTGATTGCTTACAAAGCAAACAATCACAAATCCACTACGCAAGTTGTAATGAGCCTCGATAAGCCGAGACCTTCTTTAGCTCCAAACGGTGAAGCTCTCCATTTTGAGGAGAATCTTCCACCGCGTACTCACGACCCAGGGCCTTGATGATAAAGTTTATTGGGTTTGCATCCAGTTAAAGCATGTAATGTTGTGACACCATTCCATCTTATTACGCACATGAAACTTGCCGCCGAAAGACCATTGTTTTTCCTACACTCACGCCCAGAAACTCCTATAAACATTCCTTGGCATTTGTTTAGAAGAGGGTTTGGACTGGAACTATTGGAGTGCCCTATTGGGATTGATCTGCGCCTGCTTCAAGGGTTTATTAGCTAAGTTGTGAGACGTAGCCTTAAGGCTAAAGAGGATAAAGAGGAATTGACATAAGCTCTTATTTCTAAGGTCATCAGTTTGTTAGTGCTTAAACGCCCACTCTTAGTGCCACGTCCATCCTCACCCACTTCCTGATGTGCGGTTGTACACCCTTTGATTTTTTGAACATGGCAATTTTGGACATCATATGTCCCCTCACCTAACGTAGGACAAGCTAGGCATGTAACCTAGTGCTTTCGAGCTAGGCATACAGTGGGAGGTTAAGAGGACAAGCCTCCATATGAAGAGCTTGTATGTTATATGGGTCCCTCTTTGGTACTTCGACTAGATTGTGCTTGGGAAAGACAAGAGAGTCCATTTGACCTAGTTCCCACAAACCTTGAGAACGTGATCCTCACCATGCAAGCAAGAAACTTAATAATATTATTAAGTTAAAACTCATAGTAGATATTTTTTAAAAATTGTGATTTGAAAGATGAAAAATTATATTTAAATATGCATCTAAAATTGTGTATAACATTTTCTTTTATATATA
>OVBA01003336.1:1593-13442 GCA_900406435.1 Lepidium aucheri | reverse complement strand
TTATATATATATATATATATATATATATATATTCCATACACATTTTATCATATTTTCTCTAATCATTTTATCATACACATTAAGTTCATTTACCATTAATTTATGGATTTAAACTATGCATTCCATTACTTTATGAGAATACAACCATTGCACTCTATTACTTATAATGTTAATATTATTAATGTTACATTTAAATTTTGAAATGTTAATATTTGTAATGTTTTAAGTTTAATGTAACACATACTTGGATATTCTCCCTCCTTTGCACTATTCTTGCTAATCCAAGTTAACTCCCTCCTTTAGCCTAGTACTCTTTCAAGTCATACTACTTTGTTAAGAAACTCAAACCGCTAGAAATTACCAATTGTAGAGAACCCTCTCCTTAGAATTGAAATGAAAGGAAGTTATAAGTTGATCCAAAAAGTGTTTATGGCAGAAAAAGGCCTTAAGTGAAAAGGGTAGAACTAGGATCATCTTTTGGGTTTAGAGTTTAGAGGGCTAAACTAATTTTATGTATCATTGGGTAGATAGGGTTCTATTCTTGTATGCATTTGTTGGTTCTTACCTTTAGTATTTTTCTAAAACTCACACCATTCATGAGAGATGTCTTTGTGCATAATTGCTTGAGCCACATATGAGAAGAGAGCATCACTGTCTCTTAGACTTTACCCTTAGCAAAATGAGTTTATTGAATGTGCATAACTTGATTCATGGTTTATGTTTAATGCATGTTAAAAGGAATGATAGATTCGAATGCATGTCTAAATTGAGGCTGAATTTGGAATGTGATGTGAAAAGTATAGCTGATGTTTTAAGTAATACTTGCTCACTTTGCATCTTAGAGTTACTTACTAGGACATTTAGTTGTGCAACCAGAGGAGAAAATTATGCAAAAATAGCTGCAGTGCGCACAACTCGACGTGGTACTCGACCTCTTTGATAATTGAGCAACAAAGGAGCCAATTTTTTGAAAATGACCCAGCTCGAGCATCCATTCGACCTGCTTAATCGAGACCAACCTTTGCCAACCTTTTTGTTTATGTTTTGGTTTGAACTTTTAGGGTTATGTTTAAGGGAGTATAAATACCCCATTTATGTCACATAAACACTTATCAACCGTTTTTAGCCTCTATTCTTGGAAAGAAAACATACAAAACTCTCAAATACTTTGTTACTAGATTTATGATATAATATTTATTACTTTGTTTTGGTTTCCTGTTTATTCTTCTCATCTCATCATCTTCTTGAAGATTATATACTTGTTTCTAATATCTAGGTTTATGGATTTCTTCATGATTTATGAGTAGACCTATTAGGGTTCTTCGAGAAATAAATTAGATTAGTGTGGATCCTAAGGTGATTTCAGGTTGGAATAGCTTAGAGCTCTTTTAATTTGGTGTCCTTAATGGTTTTTTCATTCCGATAATTTGAAATATAAGTTTAGACATTTCTACACCTAGAAGATGGTTAATGAAATGTTTAACTGAACTAATTTTAGAGATATACATTCCTAACTCAAATGATTGATTTTTTTGGATGTTTATTGACTATAAGGAGTTGTTTCTTATTGTCTATTAGGTTATTAATCGCCAATAATAATAGGGTTTTTTACTTTGATCACCTAGGTTGTTAGCCACTTCACTTAACCCACTTGGCTTGGATTAGATTAATTTGATCATTTCTTGATTATTTACAGCTGCACTCATTTGGACTGATACCTTATGTACTACATCAACATTCTAGTATAGTACGATAACTATGTAGTAAAAAACCTACTATATATTGAATGAGGAAGTTTATATAGAAAAACCACCCCAATTTAATGACACCGATAATCCTTAACATATTTGTAGGTTAAAGAAGGCAGTGTATGATTTCAAACAGGCTCCCCAGACTTTATATACTGAGCTTCAGAACTACTTGCTTAGTCTAGGGTTTACCAAATTTCTTGCTGATACATCATTTTTCACCCTCAAGTAAGGTTCCCCGCTGCTTTACATGCTTATTTATGTTGACAACACCCTCATTACATGCAACTGTAACTAAGCAGTGTACTGCATACTTGATCATCTTACATGCCAGTTTTCAATAAAAGAGTCAGAAGATCTCAACTTTTTCTTTGGTATTGAGGCTCATAGGTCACCAAAAGGGAGACAATATATTTTGGAGCTTCTGAAAAAATAGAACATGATAGATGCCAAACAGATAAGTATGCTGATGTCACCATTCATTAATTTCTTTACCACGGCTAGTTTTGCACTTTCTGATGCAACCGAGTACGAAAAATGTAGGAAGACTGCAATATCTAGCTTTTACACGCCCATATATAATGTAAGTGATGCAAACCTCCTAAGATCACCACTTGCAAAAGAGAGTAAAGAGGGTAGGCGACTTGTTCTTAATCGGAGAAGAAGAAGAAGCTGAAGAGGTGGATCAAATGGTCTCACAAAGGGAGCAGAAAATCTTTGATATTTAGGGGATTTTGATATTACACACCAAAGTGATTGACACACAATCACAAAGAGAAAGCTTTGATTAAAACATGGGTCTAAACACGGTTCACATACAAAGAGTTTATATAGAGACAACAAGGCTGATTCATTAGGGTTTTAGAATAAATAAGCCAATGGGCCGAGTTGATTCAACAAATGGGCTCTCTTGTGCAAGTGTAATCTGGTTTGCCTCATTAAAACCCTTAGTGAAATACCCAATGGGAAAGAACCACTAAGGGAAAAGGAGTACAAATGGATTACACACCCATTTGTTGAATATAAGTCAAAACCCGTGTGGTAAGACTTATGTTGACTTCTTATTGCTCTTCAAGTCGTCTAAATAATCATCCAATGGCTTGGTTGGAGATCTTGGTCCGTGATCTTGTCATTGCTCCAGCTGGTAACTCCTTGAGCACATCCTCCTTGAGCTTCTCCTCATCGCTAGAGCTATCCATGATCACATCATCCTGCCCTCCTTGAAAAGGATTTGACCTCTAATCTGTTTCATCTCCAATTAGGTGTAGTTTCGTCTTTGGCTTGGATACTGCATCTGGTGGTTCTTGTTTGAACTGAATGAAGAGTCTAAAGTTGAGGTGCTTGTTTTGTTCCAAATCAGGTGGCTCAAATTATTGATCTTTCTCCCGCTTGTGAGTTCTTTTCTTGCACTTAAAGGTTGTTTTTATACCTGCATTTGGTTCTCTTGACAAAGAAAAACAAATCAAATTTGCGTGATAGAGGATAAAAGTGTCTTTGAAATCATAGAAAACTCCCTTAATATGTTCACGCTCTTTGTCTCTGGCCCGTATAAGGATTAATGGTATCGATCCTTGCTTTATGTCTGCCTTGATGTTCTCAAGTCCTCGACGTTGATAAGGACTTGGTTTGTTGACAGCACTATTCTCCCTCCATTGTGCTGCTAGAGTGTTCTGTCCTTGAGTTCGCTTTATTAGAGTTTGTTCATATAAATCCGATGGGTTCTCCTTCATATGACTAGAACACATGAGTGTTCTTCCTTGACTATGATTCAGCTTTGTGTTGCTTCTAATCCACCTTCGAATGTCCCTTGTGGTTCTTTTTTTATATTCTATATGAACGGATTGAAGCCTTTTCCAATCGGGTGTCTTTTCTTTGAACAATGAGTAAGCTCTAACTACTTTTTCATGATTTTGCGGAATATCTCCTACATCAAAAAGATATAGTTTAGACTCAAAGAAAGAGGTCTCCCTTATAGTCATAATGATGAAATAAAAATAGAGTTTTAGAATTGAGTTTCATGGGGCGTTTGTAGTTGTTTTCCTCAGATATTTCCAGCTCCAAATCCAAATTGAAAACCCATGTATTGGCTTGGTCCATAATCAACTTGATTGCTTAGTATTTGAGTTGTCTTTGCCATTGAGTCCTTAACATGTCTTTCTTTTTCTTTCACAATGACTAAAGAAAATACATTAAATGTGTGGCAGGAAAAGACAAACAATTGTTTAAGATGATGAAACATGCTTCCGTTGCTTAATGAATTCAAGATCATAATGGAATGATTAAGTTCATTCACACATTCGTACACATCCAGCTTATAAGGCTTAATCAACATATTTTTAAACAAGCAATTCACCTCAGGCCAAGTTTTAAACAATGCACATTCTGTTTTAGTTCTCAACAAATCAAATATATTGCTGCTCAAAGAAACTTTTAAAGAAGAATTGATTTCACGACATTCATCAATTAAGAATCCCATTTGCATAGAAAACTCTTCAGGTGTGAGTATCATATTATCAAAAACAGAGCTTAACACTCAAAATTCTTTCACACTTTCCAAACCAAAACATTTTTCTTCTTATGCAGAGACAAGCACAAAAAATTAG
This sequence comes from Lepidium aucheri, assembly GCA_900406435.1. Classification (NCBI taxonomy): domain Eukaryota; kingdom Viridiplantae; phylum Streptophyta; class Magnoliopsida; order Brassicales; family Brassicaceae; genus Lepidium; species Lepidium aucheri. Next base: position 9,091 of record OVBA01003336.1, on the reverse strand, counting down.
GACCCTTTTGTACCAAATCAAATTCCTTATAGTGCTTTCTTGAGTAGTCACAAGGAAATGTCAAGAGAGCATGTTCAGGCTGCCAGCTAGAAGGTTGTTCTAATTCACAAACCAATGGCAATCCCATTGGTGCGTTCCCTGAAAAAGGATCAGTGCTACTCAGTTGTTCCGGTTCCAAAAGGGTTGGTTCTTACAACATCAGATTGAATGGAGTAAATAAAACACTTAGCTTCCAATGATATTTTCAGAAAGGCGAGTTGTTCCATTGCATTGTTCTTAGCTTTTTCATCCGGATAAGCTTCCAATGGATATAAGGGAATAAGTGAGATATTCATGTTACCAAGCTGGAATAAGTACCGATTGGTGAGACTTTGGTGAATAGCTTGGTGACCAGAGCTCCATGGTTGTCCTAGAATAATGTGGCTAACTTCTATGGATAAAACATCACACAATACTTCATCCACATATTTCTAAATGGAGAAATACACCTTCACTTGTATAGTCACTTCTATTTCTCCATTATTTGCTAACCGTTGAAGCTTGTAAGGCTTTGGATGCTTCTTAGTCTCCAAACTAAGCTTCTCCACCATTGTTAAACTTGCAATGTTTACACCAAAACCTAAATCGACAATGAGGCTGAACATTCCGTCTTTGACTGAACACTTTGTGTAGAAGAGTTTCTCATATGGATCATTCCCTTGTTCTTGGTTTACACACATCCCGTACAACACATCAGCTGCGGTTGATAGCTCTTTTCTTGAATCAAGAATTGATATTGAATCTGAAGCTCCATCATCTTTTTAGTGTTATCCTCAACGTTTTTCTTTACCTTGAACTCCTTGTGAGTTGGTAAAGATTCATCTTGTTCTGGCTTTTGTTGTTTCAGCGCTTTAGATCCCTCTATTCTTGTTTTAGTACCAGCAGTTTGATGAGTGACTCGTCTCTCCTTTTGAGTTTCTTCCATAGCCTCAAACACTTCTTGCAAACACCCTTTAATGTCATCACCGACTTTCTGTTTCTTTGACTGAAGTTGTTCACCTTGGTTTTTATTTCTAGGATCACCACGGGCATAACATTCACCAACCAATTTGTCTCGATCAAAAGTATGTTTTTCGCGTCCATTATCAACTCTGTCTCGGCGAGAACCAAGCTTGTCTTGACCAGAATTTACATCATTTAATATTTCATGAGTAGAGTGCATTGGAGACTTGTGTGCTTTAAGAAAAACTGCATATTGGTTCTTTTGTTTCCAAGCATCAAACCATAGATCCAAAGCCGTATTAATTTTGAATTCTATTATTTTTCCATTGCTTCTAACCACAACTTATTGTTGACTTTTTGTGGAGAGTCCTCATCCTCTTGCGACATATCTTCTGCAGTTCACACAAAACAAAACCCAATAAAATGTCCAAAAAAATTATCGCAAAAGTCACACAACAATGCATAAGAATAATATGAAGAGATATTTTCGAACAAGCACTTGCGATAACAACAAAGTGTGATCAGTCAACTAACAATGATATGAAACGATCAATCAACTAACCAACACTCAAAACAATCTAGTACTTGATGAATCTATGTGGATTTCAACCCTAGAATGTGAAGAGTCACTTATGTGAATGCAAATCTAATCGACACCTGAATGAAGATGAAGATTCACGACACACAAATGGTTCAGATTCACGACACACAAATGGTTCAAATTCACCACAAGAATCAGATAACCAACGCAAATGATAAGCAAAGTGCTGAAAAATAACGAATGATTAATTTTAAGTTAGTTCCACGAAGTTTATATATATTTTCAAAATTTATTCTGGGATTTTAAGAACAGAAACATGAGAGAAGAGAAGATGGAATGAAGAATACAAAGAGATAAGAAATGATAGAGTTTGAAAATACTCCCTTTGAAGTGTTTGCTCTGATAGCACTTGATGTAAACCTCCTAAGATCACCACTTGCAAAGGAGAGTGGAGAGTATAGGTGACTTGTTCTTAATCAGAGAAAAAGAAGTCGAAGAAGTGGATCGAATAGTCGCACAAAGGCAGCGGAAAACCTTTAATATTCTAGGGGATTTGGATATTACACACCAAAGAGATTGAGACACAATCATAAAGAGAAAGTTTTGATCAAAAGATTGGTCTAAACTCGTTTCACATACAAAGAAGGCTGATTCATTAGGGTTTTAGAATAGATAAGGGAATGGGATTTAACAAATAGGCTCTCTTGTGCAAGTGTAATCCGGTTTGCCTCATTAAAAACCTTAGTGGAAAACTCAATGAGACAAAACCACTAAAGGAAAAAGAGTACAAACGGATCACACATCCATTTATTGAATATAAGTCAAAACCGGTGTAGTTAGACTTATCTTGACTACTTATTGCTCTTCAAGTCATCTAAGTAATCTTCCAATGGCTTGGTTGAATATTTTGGTCCGTGAACTTGTCATTTCTCCAGCCGGTATCTCCTTAAACACATCCTCTTTAGGCTTCTCCTCATCGCTAGAGCTATCCATGATCAAATTAATATGCAGTCAATCATATGTCCCAATTTATGCCAAAACCAACGCAAGACCATTGGCAGACTGCCAAACGAGTGTTGTGATACCTAGTTGGCATGATTGATCATGGAATATTTTACTCTGCGAATAAAACTTGTTTTAAAAACATTTTCATACTTGGTTTTGATTACTCAAACTGTAAATCATAGTTATTAAAACTAATCATCTTTTGTACTCAAACTCTTACTTATCTTATTACTTGTGTTATGTCTTTTTGGGGTTTCAATATATATATTCATAATAATAAAATTTAGTTTATGACTACTTACATTTAGTTATCTTATCTTTCTTTTCCTTCCATGAAAATTACTCTACGGCTTTATATTTCCATTTTAATTGTTAACCATTATTTTTTTTTCAACAATATTGGGGCACAACTGACCGGCCCATTAACCAAATTCTTGTATAATGCAAACGGTGAAACTCGATCTCAGGATGTGCAAGTGCGCCTACCATTTAGTGGACTTATCGCTGCCACGAAATTAAAATCACTTGCACTTTTGTTTACCATTTTATAATTGTTAAACATAACTACTTGGTAAACATAATACTTGTTAAATTTTTTTTTTTTCTTTTCATTAAATCAATCTGATACTTTTCTTTAACATGTTACTTGTGTGTTTTCACTCTATAACTACTTCAACAGTAGTTATATTCTTCTTCTTTCTTTTCATGGAAGATTTTTTTACAACTATAAATTATAGTAGATGCTTCATTTGTACAACAAGACAATTATCATATTTCCAAAAAGTGATTTCTTATTATTTACCGTTAAGATTAAAGATTAAAAAATTGATTTGTTCAATCAATGCTATGAATTGTATTATCGGCATGTTTACAGTTTTTGGCGGGAAATTTTTTTCGTAAGTCGAAAAAAAATTTGGCAGGAAAATTACTTTTTTGGTGGGAAATTTTTTTTCTTTTGTGGGAAATTTTTTTTGGCAGAAAAAAAGTTTGTACAAATATAAAAATAATAATAATCTAAGGGTATTTCGGTCATTTTTATATAATAAGGAGCATTTTTGAAAGTATCTAAAAATGTGAGCAATAAAAAAATGTCCTTATTTGAAGGGCATTTTTGCAATTCCGCCAAATTTAAATTTCACTATTCTCTTCATGATCTTGTTATTTTGTCTTCTAAGAATAATAATGTTTACTTTCCTCAAACACAAATTTCACATTTTTAATGAATTGATACATTAGTTTTTTATCACACCTTTTAAAATCTATGTACATCCTCTATAGAAATTGAAATTTAGTTATCAATTTAGTTATAGGTTTCGATGAATTCATATATATTACGTTCTAGCGAGAATCGTTATTTTATCATTTTTTAATTATTTTACATAATTCATTACTTTGTAATTATAAATGATTCAAAAAAATATTTTATAGTTGTGCTTTTTATTCATAACTTTTCAGTTATGGAAAATGTATTTTATACCTATAACTATCTACTTATGAAAGTATCACTTCTACAATTCTCTTTTACTTTTACTAATAGAATAAATACAATTTAAGGTGGTGTCTTATCTACAAAATATTTTTATAATTAATGGAGAATTTAAATGTTCTTTTCTTCGTAATAACCATTTTCAATGGTATTGTAGAACATAAATTCTCTCGTCGGGTAGAAAAAGGCAACGATTTCAGTTCATTATATGAATATTAAATCAATTTTATGTCACAATTTTAATGTTTTTGTTTGTTATAAAATTAATTTACATCATCAAATTTTATATTTAAGAAAATATATTTGGTATATTAAAATTTTTTTAAAAAAAATATTTATTTTAAGATCCCTTATTTTTTATTTTAATTTATGCCAGATACGTAAAATCCAAATAAAAAATAAGTTTCTAGAAAATATATACAAATGTATAGTTGCAATGTATTGTGTTGAAACTAACAAAACAACTTTTCTTTTCTCCTTTATTGATGTTGAACACAAAATAAATTCAAATAAAAATAGTAAAGTGGAAAAAAATTTCAGCATGCTTTTCAAGACACACACAAAAAAGGACATTTACTTTTGTTCTGTTTTTTGTTTGACTCAGAGATTATTGCCATTATTATACGTAGGAAATAATGTTTTCACATTTGACATTTCTTATCTTTTTCTTAGTAGGATGCAATTTTTATTGAAAACCCTAATGTACAATATACTTGATAAAATGGAAACTCTAGAATCCAATTAGAGGAAAGTAATCCAATTATAAACATAATGTCTTTTATGGTAAAAACGGTCAAATATTTGTCCACTAAAAATATATAATTAAAGTAAATAGTACAAGTTGGTAGAATTTAGAAGATGAAATATGATGTTACCCAAATGAAAAAAATCTTTAATTCTTGATAGATTTTACCTATGTTTAATTGTTATGAGATATGTTAGATTTACATTTTAAATAATTTTTTTAGTGTTTATTGGAAAAGATGATAGATCTATAGAAATAAGAGAGTCACTTTTGAACATTAATGGTGCAAACAAAGTAAGGATTGTTTATTATCACACTAAATATATTTATATCCCCTTTAAAATTTGAAATTTAGATATCAATTTAGTTTTTTGGTTTTTGATGAAATTATATCAGTTGAGTTCTAGCTAGTGTCAATAATATATCTTTTTAAGACTATTTACATTATTCATCATTTAAAGTAATAAAGGATCCAAAAATGTTACTTTACGGTTGTAACTTTTTATTTGTAACTTTTCAGTCATGAAAAAATATTTTTTATAAGAAATTTTTATTAAATGTAGGGGGATTTTCAAAATTATTCCTATTGGTATGTACCCTTTTCAAAACTTACATTTTCTTTGAAAATTAGGAGAGGAAAATGGTCATTAGGGGGTATATTTTGAAAAGGAGCATTTCGAAATGGGTATTTTTAGTAATTCCTCTTAAATGTAACAAAATACTTATGAAAGTATGACTTTTGTTGTTATGTCTTTTACTAATACTACTTACTTATCGAAAAAAACAGTTTAAGATTGTATCTTTTAATTCTATATTTTCATGATTATATATATATATATATATATGTAAAGAAACATGTAACATGTTTGCTTTGTCTCTGATTTAGCGAGGTACAAGGTGGTAATCAAATTCTACTTAGCTCCCATTAGAAAACTTAGGTTATAGATTGGGTTGTTGTTGATCTAATTGTTATTTGTTGAATATATATATATATATATATATATGTGTGTGTATGTGTGATCACACTTTATAAAATCTATTTATATCCTACTTGGAATTTTAAATTTAACTATCAAAAGTTTTAGATTTTGATAAATTCATATCAATTAAGTTCTAGCAAAAAAATTTATTTTATCTTTTTTAAAAGATTTTACAAGAATCGTAACTTTAAAATAAGTAAAACACCTATAATTATCAATCTAACAGCAATTGATACATAAATGTTTTTAAAAATATATACCAAAGACAAAGAAAGATTCCAATTATTTTTCCTCGAAAAAATAGAACTTTGGGTAGTGATTTTTGGACCGAAAAATTATATATAGTAACATTGATGTTTATTTTTATTTTTTTTTGTAAATGAACATTGATGTTTATTCTCTGAAAGCAATTTATATGACTTTCATTCAACGGAATTTTGATGTTGCATTGATTCTACATTAGCATTACTGTAAGGTCCAAATATAAGAAAGCATCCTCAAGCAATATGAATTTCTACAATTATATATATATATATATATATATATATATATATATAATTAGAGAGTTTTAATGTGATCATTATCAAATAAACTATTTTAAAGAAAGAATTTCAAAAATGTTTTTTTTGACATGTTCGTTTTCAAAACTTACAATTTCCTTTGAAAAGAGTGCCAAAGAAATAGGTATGAAATGACACTTTTAAAAAAAAAGTATATAATAAGGGGTATTTCTTAAAATTTCTATATTTTAAATGGTATTGTAACAGTAATGGTTTCAATTTACTCTGTGAATATTTACAATATCACGATGTTAATGTTTTTTTTATAAATATAATTTACATCATCAAAATATATATTTTAATAAAAAAAATTCGTATGATATAATTTTATTTTAAGATTAATTTTTGAATTTTTTTTCCAAATGTTGCGAAATAAGTAAATCCAAATAAAAAAGTTATTTTCTGCAAAAATTTTATTCAAAAAAATAATTACGATATATTGTGTCGAAAATAAAATGAGAAATTTTCTTTTCTCCTTTGTAGATTTTGAACACTAAAGAAATTTAAATAAAAAATTTCAACAACATTGTTCTCAAGTTCGATTGTGTTAATTCATTAAACATTACCTAGAATTTGGTGGATAACTACCTAGAAATTGAGTTACAAAAACGAAAGACTATCTAGAAGTTGACAAAAACAACCCAAAAAACAACCTAACGGAATTACTTTTATTTGTATGAAAGTTACTTTTACTCATGCCAAAAAAAAACGTTTGCTTTTGTTCTAGTTTTTTTGTTTGACTGAGAGATTATCGCTATTACTACATGTATGTTTTATGATTAGTTAATAATTTTTTCACATGTCATGTCGTCTTTTTAATAAGGTGCTGTTATTTTTTCACATGTCATGTCGTCCTCACATCACTACTGAACCGTACAAAATATTCCGGGTTGTAAAGAACACTCTGGTTAATAAGCGGTTAGGCGACTGCGGTGTGTATTGCCTAAAANGACTCTCCGATGCGTACGTCATGTTCAGCCGCCTTAAATACGCCATCGATTTTAGAGAGAACCTACCGACGGAGGAGACGATTGCTTACACAGATCCAGGCGTGGGAAAGGAATGTGAGAAGGCAGACCTCATTTCAGCCTCCCAGAACTTCCTCCTCGAATGGTAGAGTTCACTTTTGTAAACATTGATGGTAGAGTAAGTCTATACTTTAGTGGAGTTAGGTTAACTTAATAGTAGAGTTAGTCTATA
>OVBA01003335.1:0-28571 GCA_900406435.1 Lepidium aucheri | reverse complement strand
TTATCAACCTTAGAGAAGCACCTTGAGGCGTGTATCAACTTGTTTAGTAACATTAAGTTGATAGATAACGTTGAAGTAGCAATTATACTCTCACAAACCGTCTAACTCTCTTTTTATTGACTCATGTGCTTCGCACCACTTCTTTAGTAACCTTAAGTTGATAGCAAATGTTGAACTAGCACTTATACTCACAAAACCGATTAACTTTCTTGATATTGACTCATGTGCTTTTCACCACTTGTCTAGTAAGCTTAAGTTGATAGAGAACGTTGAACTAACACTTGTACTCCCACAAACTGTCTAACTATCTTGGTATGGACTAATGTGCTTCTCACCACTTGTTTCGTAACCTTAGGTTGATAGAGAACATTGAACTAGCAATTACACTATCAAAAACCGTCAAACTATTTTGTTATTAGCTAATGTGCTTCTCACCATTTTTCTAGTAAAGTTAAGTTGATAGAGAACGTTGAAGTAGCAGTTATACTCTCAAAAACCGTCTAACTCTCTTGTTATTGACTCATTTACTTCTCACCACTTGTTTAGTAACCTTAAGTTGATAGAGAACGTTGAACTAACACTTATACTCTAAAAAGCCATCTAACTCTCTCGTTATTGACTCATGTGCTTCTCACCACTTCTTTAGTAACCTTATATTGATAGATAACATTGAACTAGCACTTATACTCACACAAACCCTCTAACTCACTTGTTATTGACTCATGTGCTTCTCACCACTTGTTTAGTAACCTTAAGCTGATAGAGAATATTGAACTAGCAATTATACTCTCAAACACCATCTAACTCTCTTGTTATTGACTCATTTGCTTCTCACCACTAGTACTCTCAAAAATTGTCTAACTCTCGTATTATTGAAAAATGTGCTTCTCACCATTTTTTTGGTAACCTTAAATTAAATGAGAACGTTGAATTAGCACTTGTACTCTCACAAACTGTCTAACTCTCTTGGTATGGGCAAATGTGCTTCTGACCACTTGCTTATAAACCTTAGGTTGATAGAGAACAATAAACTAGCAATTATACTCTCAAAAACCGTCTAACCCTTTTGTTATTGACTCATGTGCTTTTCACCATTTTTCTAGTTAGTTAAGTTCATAGAGAACATTGAACTAGCAGTTATACTATGACAAACCATCTAACTCTCTTGTTATTGACTCATGTACTTCTCACCACTTGTTTAGTAACCTTAAGTTGATAGAGAACGTTAAACTAGAACTTATGCTCTGAAACACCATTTAACTTTCTTGTTATTAACTCATGTGCTTCTCACCACTTTTAGAGTAACCTTAAGCTGATAGATAACATTGAACTAGCACATATACTCACACAAACTGTCTAACATTCTTGTTATTAACTCATGTGCTTCTCACCACTTGTTTAGAAACCATAAGTTGATAGAGAACATTGAGCTAGCAATTGTACTCTCAAAAACCGTCTAACTCTCTTGTTGTTGACTCATGTGATTCTCACCACTTATACTCTCAAAAACCGTCTAACTCTCTTTTTTTGTAAAATGTGCTTCTCACCACTTGTTTGGTAACCTTAAATTGAATGAGAACGTTGTACTAGCACTTATACTATCAAAAACCGTCTAACTCTCTTGTTATTGACAAATGTGCTTCTCACTACTTGTTTGGTAACCTCAAACTGAATGAGAACATTGAACTAGCACATATGTTCTCACAAACCGTCTAACTCTCTTGTTATGGACTCATGTGCTTCTCACCACTTGTTTAGTAACCTAAAGTTGATAGAGAACGTTGAATTAGCACTTATACTCTCAAAAAACCGTCTAATTCTCTTGTTATTGACTCATATGCTTCTCATCACATGTCTAGTAACCTTAAGTTGATCGAGAAAGTTGAACTAGCAGTTATACTCTCACAAACCGTCTAACTCTCTTGTTATTGACTCTTGTGTTTCTCACCACTTGTTTAGTAACCTTAGGTTGATAGAGAACGTCGAACTAGTACTTATACTCTCAAAAACCATCTAACTCACTTGATATTGACTCATGTGCTTCTCGCCACTTCTTTAGTAACCTTTAGTTGATAGATAACGCTCAACTAGCACATATACTCTCAAAAACCATCTAACTCTCTTGTTATTGACTCATGTGCTTCTTCACCATTTGTTTAGTAACCTTCAGTTGATAGATAACATTGAACTAGCACTTATACTCTCACAAACCGTCTAAATCTCTTGTTATTGACTCATGTGCTTCTCACCACTTGTTTAGTAACCTTAAGTTGATAGAGAACGTTGAACTACCACTTATACTCTCAAAACCGATTAACTCTCTTGATATTGACTCATGTGTTTCTCACCACTTGTCTAGTAACCTAAAGTTGATATAGAACATTGAACTAGTACTTGTACTCTCACAAACTGTCTAACGCTCTTGGTATGGACTAATGTGCTTCTCACCACTTGTTTAGTAACCTTAGGTTGATAGAGAACATTGAACAAGCAATTATACTATCAAAAACCGTCTAACTCTCTTGTTATTGACTCATGTGCTTCTCACCATTTTTCCAGTAAAGTTAACTTGATAGAGAACGTTGAGCTAGCACTTATACTCTCAAAATCCGTTTAACTCACTTGTTATTAACTCATGTGCTTCTCACCACTTTTTTAGTAACCTTAAGTGGATAGAGAACGTTGAACTAGCACTTATACTCCCAAAACCGATCAACTCACTTGATATTGACTCATGTGCTTCTCACCACTTGTCTAGTAACCTAAAGTTGATAGAGAGCGTTGAACTCGCACTTGTACTCTCACAAACTATCTAACTCTCTTGGTATGGACTAATGTCCTTCTCACCACTTGTTTAGTAACCTTAGGTTGATAGATAACATTGAACGAGAAATTATACTCTCAAAAACTTTCTAACTCTCTTGTTATTGACTCATGTACTTCTCACCATTTTTCTAGTAAAGTCAAGGTTATAGAGAAAGTTGAACTAGCAGTTATACTCTCACAACCCGTCAAACTCTCTTGTTATTGACTCATGTACATCTCACCACTTGTTTAGTAATAGGGAATGTTGAAATAGCACTTATACTCTCAAAACCGTCTAACTTTCTCATTATTGACTCATGTGCTTCTCACCACTTTTTTAGTAACCTTAAGTTGGTAGATAACGTTGAATAGCACTTATATTCACACAAACCGTCTAACTCTCTTGTTATTGACTCATTTACTTCTCACCACTTGTTTAGTAATCTTAAGTTGATAGAGAACATTGAACTAGCAATTATACTCTCAAAAACCGTCTAACTCTCTTGATATTGACTCATGTGCTTCTCACCATTTCTTTAGTAACCTTCAGTTGATAGAGAACATTGAACTAGCAATTATACTCTCAAAAACCGTGTAACTCTCTACATCTTCACTTAATCTTGAGGGAATGATATGAAATCTTTCTCAGGAGCAAATTCAGCAATTTATTACTTTGTTCAACTCATAGTTATAGAGTTCATCTTTACCTCAAGTTGCAGCAATAGAAGCTAGCACTTCTCAACTCAATCCTGCAAATACGTGTATAGAATTCTCACACTCTACGTATAAATTCATTGGAATTCTAGCTGTATCAAAACAGAGTCTCTTTCCTAATTCAGTCAAATTAGTGAGATCAGATAATGCCCCTGAACTCAAATTTACAATTTTTTATCATGAGAAACCATAGTCTCGTATCACTCATATCCTGAGACACCAGAGCAAAATTCAGTACTTGAGTGTTAATATCAACACATCTTGAATGTGGCTCGGGCTCTAATGTTTCAATCACATGTACCCCTTTCTTACTAGGGTGATTGTGTCTTGATTGCGGTGTTCTTGATCAATCGTACACCTTCTCAGTTACTATCAAACAAGACTTCATATGAAGTTCTTACTGGTAAACCTCATACATATGATCAGCTTCGTACCTTTGGTTGTATCTATTATAGCTCTACTTCTTCTATTAAGCGTCATAAGTTTCAGCCACAAGCTCGTGCCAGTATATTCTTGGGTTATCCTTCTGGGTACAAAGGATATAAGTTAATGGACATGGAAAGTAACACTATTTTTATCTCTCAGAATGTTACTTCCCATAAAGATGATTTTCCTCTGGCCAAAGCTTCATCACAGACAACTTTCACTGACATCTTCACACCTGATTCTCTTGAGTTCTCTAGTAGTGTTACTCCTATTCCACAAATTTCTCTCCATCTACCTTCATCCACAACACAAAACTCTACCACTCGTACAAAGAAGGTACTTGCACATCTGCAAGATTACCATTGTTATTCAAAACATTCATCTACTTCTCATCCTATATCAGATACACTTTCTTACACACAGTTATTTGATACTCATCTCAATCTCAACAATATTTACTAAAATTCTTATTCCTAATTCATTTTCAAAGGCTCGAGAATCTAAAGAATGGTGCGGAGCAGTGGATATAGAAATTGATGCTATGGTAGTTAATAATGCATGGGATATTAGGTCACTTCCTCCTGGTAAAAAGACAATTGAATGCAAATGGTTATTTACCTTTAAGTTTTGAGCTGATGGTGCTCTTGAGAGACATAAAGCTCGTTTGGTGGGAATAGTTTATACACAAAAGAAAGGTCTTGATTGCAGAGAGACCTTCTTACATGTTGCTAAGATGACTTCTACTAAGCTACTTCTAAAAATTTCTACATCATAAAAGTGGCATTTACATTAATTGGATCTACCAAATGCATTCTTAAATGGAGAATTGGATGAAAAAATTTATATGGCGTTACCTGAAGGTTATGCAGCACGTAAAGGTATTACTTTACCTCCTAATGATGTTTGCCGATTAAGACGTCCAATCTGCCTTAAGCAAGCTTCAAAACAGTGGTACAAGAAATTCACTACTTCTTTGCTTCCTTTGGGTTTGTTAAGACTCATGGAGATCACACTTTGTTCATACGCAATACTGTTAATGATTTTGTGACAGTAATTGATATGTAGACGATATTATCATTGCAAGTACAAGCAATGCTGGAGTAGATTCATTGACAGAAAATTTAGATCAATGTTTCAAACTGCGAGATTTAGGACCTTTGAAATATTTTCTTGGTCTGGAAATTGCACGTACAACTGCAAGTATCTCTTAATGTCAACGCAAGTATGCGTTAGAGTTACTTTCTTGTACATGGATGCTTGGTTCTCAGTCATCTTCAGTTCTCATGATACCAAATCTGAAGCTATCTAAGAGTGATGATGAATTGTTTGCTTATCTTGAAATATACCGCATAATAGTTGGGTAACTCATGTACTTTACTATTACACATCCTGAAATATATCGCATAATTGTTGGGTAACTCATGTACTTTACTATTACACATCTTGATATCACATTTGCAGTGAATAAACTCGGTCAATACTCCTCTACTCCACGTGATTCCCCTCTCAATGTAGTATACAAAGTGTTATCATACATCAAAGAAACAATTTGGCAAGGATTGTTTTATTCATCAAATGCTGACCTTACACAAATTACTTTTGCTAATTCTGACTGGACTGCTTATCAAGACAATAGACGATTTACAACAGAGTTCAGCATGTTTTTTTGGCTCTTCTTTGATATCTTGGAAATCAAAGAAACAGCCCATTATTTTTTGCTCTTCTGCTGAAGCAGAATATAAAGCCCTTGCCATTGCTTCATGTGAACTTTCTTGGTTATCTACTCTTCTCACCAGTTATAAGTGATCGATGTAAACTGAATAGAATTCTAAATAATTTGAAAGGACTCGAATTATAACTAACCAAACTGAGCGAAATCAAATATTGAAGCTTAAAATAATTTTGATAAATTTACAAAGTAGACCAAAGGACGACGACTCTTTCTCTTCTTCTTCCTCGCACTTCTTTATCAGATTTTCTCAAGCTTTTCGGCTTTGACAATTGGATTTGCTTTGGCGATCTTGTCTTTACCCAAACGCTTGAAATCAAAGGAGCATTCGTGTTGTTCCGCGTACCTATGAGTTCCACAGAAAACGAATCCACATCTACATCGAAACCCTGTGATTCCCACGCGCCGTCGGCAAGTTAAGCACCGTTTTGGACCTTGCGACGGCGCTTTCTCATCTTCCTCCGGCTCGGTCGCTACTCGTTTCTCGGGATTTGTTTTTAGATCGAGTTTAGACGGTGACGGAGATATTGAGGATGAAGCAGCGGCGGAACCTCCACCGGAGGGAGATGGAACGGCGGAAGCAGCTGCGGCTAAGGTTTGATTAAGCACTTGTTTGGTGGAGGAAGAGTTTTGTTGTTGGTGTTGAAGATCTCGAAAACATTTGGAGCAGAGATTTTGTGTAGCGGTGCTCCCAAAGAAACCACAATTGTTAGCGCATAATCGTGGTTCTTGAAGTCTGTGCTCTTCCGCCATGATTTCGTAACCAAAATCTCCGGCCTAAATCCTGGCAAAATCACCGATCGATAACCAAAAGTAAGAATACAAATCTCAAATTCACAGATCTGCGTTCTAATTTCATCAAAAACATAGCAAAGAACTCATAAATCGGGAAAACAAATGTTACCTGGAAATGAAAGAAGATTACAGATCTGTTTGATTCGGTGATTATGACAATGGAAGAAAATGAAGAAGATGGACCGATGAGATTTTTGTGATTGCAGTATTTAAACAAAAGAGAAATCAATTAAACAGATAAAGAAAGAAAAGAATCATGAGATGCGAAAGGAAAGAGACGAATATGAAGAAGAGATGGGAAAACTAAGGAACACGACGCAATCGCTAATTAAAAGTATTTTTATTATATTTTTTCGGTCGGAAAATGGACAAATTGTGGAAATTGGTGTGTATGTTGGCTCAATGGCTTTTGGGTGGGCTTCAACAATTTGATGATGCTAGGCCTGTCATTGAAGATTCCAGAACCTCTTAGCTTTTTTTTTGGTCAAAAGTATTTCATTCATAAAAAAAGTATTACATTTTGGGTCTGAAATGCAAAAGTCTCAAAAGGCATAAGGTAAAAACTTGAGTAATAAACATAGATGTCCAATGGGTTAGATAAGTCTCTCCAAACTATGTAAAAGAAAGTGAAATTAGTAGTTCTAAACGATATAAATCTAAGAAAAATAAAACTAAAATTCATGGCTTCAATCCTATCGACATCTTCAATAGTGCTTCAAATCTCTTTTCAAATTTTATATTTTGAAAAAAAGCTCACTCCAATGTTGTTTCAAATCCCTCTTCAAATTTGAAGATTTCCATTTTTTTCTTCAAATTTGGGAGATTTTCATTTCTTCTTTCATTTTTTAAATAAGACTTTTCTTTTTTGCAAAATGATCCTTTAGTTTTTATTGTTTTATTATTTTATACTTAATTAAAATTTTATGGTATGATAATAAAAAAAAGTTGAACCAGTGTCAGAAACAATAATTTTTTTGAATTTACTGAATTTCTAACTATAATATGCAACAAAAACAAATATTAAAATAAAAAATATGAAAACATATTGTTTAACAAATAGCAAAATATAAATTAAACATATTTAATTATCATGAGTGCATTATATATTTGTCATTTATTTTTCTATTAATGTTGATATGTAATGAAATTTTATGATCTTACTAATGTTATTATTGAGTATGTACTAAAAATTAATATATGTGGGTTAAATATATAAATTTAAAAAGTATAAGGATATTTTAAAATTTAATAATAATAAAATATTATTAAAATATTTATTTGAAACAAGAAATGAAGTAAACCATTAGAGCAAACCCCTCCTTCATTTTTAGAGAACTTCATTTTTGAAGAAAAAAATGAAAACAACCATTAAAGATGGTCTAAGATAACTAAATTCAAGTAGGGTTTAGTCAATTGGAGTAATATTATTAGGGCAAAACTCAACAGATCTGGAAGAACTCTAGTACGACCATATCAAAAATTTACGGGAAGAGACTCCTGTTTTCATACTTCTAGTAGCTTTTACGATAAAAAGACTTCTCGCCGATTTCGAGTCGACTATATCGGAGTTTAAACAAAGTTTAAGAGACGTGCAAAGCTCTTGACTGCAAGGATTGTCGATTATAAAACCTAGATCGAAGGTCAGAAGCTGAATAAAATTGGAGGAACTCTGGCTGTAAAGACAAGATCTTGGCAGGAGAGCATCGCCAACGTAGTGGAGTGGGCTACATTCGACACTACAAGAGATGTGTTTGTGAAATTGGTGAAATCTCGACGGAGAAAGCCATAAAAGAACAAATCTCACCAAGGTCTTACCGGCAGAAAATCAGAGTTTACTCCTCGCGACCACAAGGTGGATCGAGCTCGCCACAATGGTTTCTCAGAGGACCGGAAGATCGATGAACCTGAATAACCAGATGGAATGGGGTTAAAAATGATTTTTGGTGGTTTGTTCCGCTTCATTTGACAAAGTCGGTGGAGAGGCGGTGGCTCCACCGCTCTAAATCCAGATTCACCAAAGCAGATATTGTCTTTAGCGTTGGGAATAAAAGATGAAAGCAAAAACGATAAAGAGAAGAGAGATGTGAGAGGAAACAAACAGAAACTCGAAGGAAAGTACAAAAGCCGTCGTCGACGGCCAGTGCACCGCTGATGGCGACGAAGAGAAGATTAGAAGATGCCACAATTATTGGATCTAAGAGAAAAACAAAAAAAAATTAATAATTTTCACTCGTTTCCCATACGCTCTTAGTTTATTCTTCTTTTTAACAATGTCTACTAATTAAGAAGTAATATATATATATATATATATATATATAATTAGAAATTTATACATCCCAACTTCTAAATTAGATCAATCGTTTCATACTTTTTGGTTACTTTCTTATACAGTTTTTTCCTTTTTTCTGTCTAAAACAATACTTTACTATCTAAAGAAAACCATAATATAGATTTTCAAACATGGTTTTTATTTTGAACAAAATTTTGTAAATTAAATCATTATAATAAATCATTGAATATGCATTTATTTTAGAGTTATTGTTATTAACCAAGTATTTTATTAGAGACGATGAGCGAGGATGAAGGTGATCTTAGGGTTTTGGCAAATAGGGTGTGGATTCGATGATGAGTGAGGCTGAAGTATGGGTGAGACCACCACAAGATCCTCCTAATTTGATGGTGCAATCGTTGTTGTTCACGGGTGATGACGATAGTGTTTTAGGTAGCGGTGATAGGATTTCGAGAAAGAGTTTTAGCGACACTATGATGGTTGATGCTATCGTCAAGGCTAATTCGCATGGTGGATCTTTGGCTGCACCGATCTTGTGGGTTTTGATAGTCTCTGGAACAGGTTGTAGTCTTCATATCCCTGAATTGGTGATTGATGAGGGTTTTGTTGCGTCATGGCTAAAAGTTGATTATCTAGGGGGTAGGGGCAGTGAACCTAATATCACGGCGGATAAAGAGGTTATTGAAGTTATGTTTGGTTTATGGGAAAGGTGTTTGGTGGTTAAGGTGCTAAGAAGGAATATTAATGTGGTTGTATTAAACAAGAAACTCTGGGAGATTTGAAAGCTACGTGCATCATTTGTTGTTTTTGATCTTCTTAGGCACTTTTACTAAATTCGTTTTAATGTTGAAGCTAACTATATAGATGCCTTGATTGGGGGATCCTTTTGAGCTATCTTATGATGCAAGTATGGTCTTCCAGTTGTAATCTGTTTTGTAAGTAGATTACTACTACCTCTGTGTGGGTGTGAGTCACTAACCGTTCCTTCTATTTATATCGGGTGATATTGACGGGAACTAATGATTTTTTGAGGAACAAAGTACATGTGGATATTACTACCATAATTTTTCATAGAGGGACGTTTACTGTAGTTTGTAAAACAATTTGTACAATGAAGAATAACCTGGGGTTTGTACAAGAAGTGTACAATAAAGAAAGTTATCCGGGGTTGGTTCAAAGAGTCTACAATCAAGAAAAGGGTTTTGTGATATTTGTACAAAGAGTGCACAACCAAGAATGTTTTGTTAGATTTGTACAAGATGTGAACAATCAAAAAAGTCTGCACAAGTCAACTCGTTGTAAGCTCAAAAAGTCAACATAAAGACCATCTAGAAGCACCTCATGACCGTTGGAAACTTTCTCTTCTAGAAGCCAAAACCGACAGTTGGAGAAGAAGAAGCCACATGTGACTTGGTCACTTTTCGGCAAGACCAAGGAGGGAGTGTGATGTCGCTTTCTCCTTTATACAATCCCAAAACATGCACGCTCCACCACTCCTTTGTGTGACTAGATTTCGAGTGTTATTAACATTGTTGTATGCCTATAAATAGGCACTTAACCCTTGTAGAACAAAACACAAGATGTATTAATAAATCTTCTTCATCATTTTCTCTCTCAGCTCTCTCTTTCTCTCTATACTTTTTCCGCATAATATCTTCTCAAACTCTCATTTACTCGTATTTTCTTTGAAGTGGATCTATCTCAATCTCTTATAAGTTCAATGACTATAAACGATGATCGATATCTTGTGGAGTATGAGGACCATGGGAGCATCTGCTCAAGGTGTGGTATTTACGGTCACTTGATGCATAATTATCCTTCGGTACCTCATGAGATTGTTGCAAATATGAATTTAGCAGTTGTGGCTTTTGGTGTGGTTGCTTTGGTATATCCTCCAGTGATATCTCCTACGTCGGATGCTAATGATGGGTTTGTTCACGTTAAGAGATCAACAACAAAATCTTATTGTAAGGGTGGTTCATTGGTTGGTGTCTCTTCTGAGCATAAGAGGTGAGCTTGTAAAACCAGTGAAATCTCGGCAGTGGAAGCCATAAAAATAACAAATCTCACCACGGTCTTACCGGCGGAAAGTCTGAGTTTAGTCCTCTTGACCACAGGGTGGATCAAGCTCACCATAGTGGTTTTTCAGAAGACCAGAAGGTCAACGAACCCAAATAACCGGATAGAAAAGGGTTAAAAAGGGTCACCAGTGTGGTCTGTTCTGCTTTGTTGGACAAACCCGCTGGAGAGGCGGTGGCTCCGCCACTCCAGATCTAGATTCACCAAAGTAGATATTGTCTTCACCACCAGAAATAAAAGACGAAAGCAAAAAGAGAACGAGAAGAAAGTGGTGAGATAAAACAAATGGAAGCTCGAAGGAAAGTACAAAAAGCCGTCGCCGGCAGCCAAGGGCACGATTATCAGGTTATCATGTCTAAGAGGAAAAAAAAACTAATAAATTTCACTTGTTTCTCCCATAAGCTCGTAGCCAAACATGAACCAAAATAACTTGAATTAGAGAAACCAAACTTGAACTGAATCCAAAACTGAACCGGAACCAAATCAAGAACCAAACTTTAATTTTTTTTAATTATATATTTCTCAATTTTGAATTTTATATACAATACCTGAATCTGAATTCGATCTATAACAAACCAAATTCTATCCAAAAAGTAGAAATATATGAATAACTCTTAAATCAAAATAACCAAAATACCGAATAAGTCTTAAATCAAAATAACCAAATTGTCGAATTAGATAAACCGAACCTGACAAAATATTAGAATGTATTCTAAATTTATGTACCTGGAAAACTGAATTCTAACCTCAACTAAAACTGAATTAATAACCGAATTTGTAACATATATATTTTTTTTTAAATTTTAGTCTTTTAGAGTTTTTTCTATTAATTCTTTATTAGTTTTGCATTTTTATATAAAAGATTATTACAAAATCTACCTTATACTTATTTTTAATAGTAGTTATGAATCATATGTTAATTTTATCCTAAAGTTTATAAAGAATTTTCATTCTCTAACAAATTGTTTTATCACATTTTATTTTATAACAAGAGCAAAAAACTATAAATCTTGACCCTTTTCCCTTGTAATGATGTAATATAATACATATATATGTATTAGAAAAAATATATACCAATCGTTTATATTTAGTGCTAATTCAAATAGTTTTAGATGTAACTTATAATATTGCCAGATATCAATACTGTTACATGTTAACTCTTCTATTTTTATTAGGTTTAATAGGTTTGATAACTATTTATGAATAATATTATATTGTAACATAATAATTAACATGTTAACACTACTATTACCATATTAACTTTTTGGTTAAACAACGTGTATTTGCTACTATTCTACATTTTTACCATTTTCAAAAATAATAATTATATATTAATTAACTAGTTATCTTATTTGTAATCGGTGTATTAGAACTTTTACTTTGCTTGTATTAGAACTTTTACTTTGCTAACATTTACTCTAAGAGTAAAGTATATGGACATAGTGGCCATGTGGTTATTAGATACCTAGTAGAAAAACATTTTGGTTACTTTTAATTATCCAAGAATTAATTATTAATTTAACTCTAGTTTACAATATGTCTAAAATGAAAGTGACTCCCAATTTAATATATAAAATTAAGATTCAATACGCATTATAATACGGATCATTTTTTATTTTTTATAGTTTTTATCAAAGTAAAAGAAATATTTCATACATATTTACTTATTTGATTATATAAAAGTTATTAGAAACCTGATTGTATGGTATTATTAGCAAATATATTGGTTTGTTGAAGAAACAAAAAATGTTTTTAATTGGTTTTTAACACAATAATACAAAAACACAATAATAATAATAATAATAATAATAATAATAATAATAATAATAATAATAATAATAATAATAATAATAATAGTAAGGGGAATTCAAAAATTGCCTTTTAAAGAAAGACATTTTCAGCATTGCCTTCATTTTTTGATATTTTCAAAAAATTCCTTCATTTTAAATAATGACCAAAATATCATTAGATTATTATTTTTTTATATTTTTTATATATTTTTCAAAAAAAGTTTCCAGACAAAATGTTTTTCTCTCACCAAAAAATCTTTTTTCCCAAAAAAATAAAAAATATTTATGCTAAAAAACATTTTCCCACCAAAATTCTTTTGACGGAAAATTTTTTTTCTCTCAATATTTTTCCTAGAAAAAATTTATAAGAGAATTTATAAAATTTCTTATAGGAGAGCTTATAAAATTTAAGACTTTATTATAGAGCTTATTAAACTTACAAGGTTTTATAAGAGAGTTTATAAAAATTTTAAGGAGTTTACAAAAATGCATAAGGTGTTAATAAAAATTTATAGGATGTTTATAAAAATTTATAGGGTGTTTATAAAAAATTATAAGGTTTTATAATAAATTTGTAAAGCTTTATAAGTGAACTTATAAAAACTTTGGCGGAAAAGTTTTCTTTTTTGTGGGAAAAATGTTTTTGTGTAAATTTTGTTTTACACAAAAAAATTTCATAAAATTCTTCATTTTTTGGCAGGAAACCTTTTTGACGGGAAAAGAAACATTCCATCATATTAAAAAATACTAAACAATAATAAATATGATAAAGATAGCACATACGTCTCTTCATTGATATTTATATGATAGACGACAATATTTCGGGACATTTTTTAGGGATGAAATTTATAAAGTAAAATTGTTAAAAGATAAGAAAAATAGAGAAGATATATGGTTGTTCATAGAATCACAATAGTTATTTACAATAGAAAAATAGGATTAGAGAATACGGAACCACATCTTAGTTATTAAAATGTTTTTAAAAGGTATATATTCGAAGAAGTTAATATGTATCAACTATATTAAATAATGAATAATTGATAATTCTAAATTTTAATTTATTAAAAAGTTGATAGTTGTTTTTATATCACGATTAACTACAAATTATTATAATTTTAAAAATAGTAGAAAAACTTATAAAGTTTTCAACTAATTATAAATGCAAAATAAAAAAATGTAACAGAAGTGTTCTAAAAATGAAATCGATTACTCTATAAATTTTTTAAAATAGAATAAAACAATAAAAATAAAGTTTACTAATAATGAAAAAAGAAGAAGAATGCAAATCTAATTGTAGAAGCCAAATAGTAAAAATTTGAGTTGATGATTCCATAAACAAAATATGTTTGTATCTTTAGAGCCAACGAAAGTTAGGATTGCTAGGATGCTAAACTTGTTAGTAGACACCATGATTATAGATCTACTAGATTAACGTGTTTAAAGTAGAGAATTGGTTTAAAACATGCCATGAATAATTTCCCTCATTAGATTTTCTATTCCTGAATGAATTCCCAATGCGTGATTGCTTTTAATTATAAATCTACAAACCAGTAAAGTTGTTAGTTTCATTCATCTCTTATTATCGTTCAGTTTAGCTTGAATTAAAATTAAGTAATCGATAGCGAAATTCTTAGTTCTTCGTGGATTCAATCCCTAAGTACTAGTTCTACATTACTGTGCACTTGTAGTAGATTGTTAGGGTAAAACTCTGAGCTATCAAACTAGTCAGACCACATGACATTGAGTCGACTTCATATTCAAGGATACTCTGAATATAATGGAAGTCAAAGAATTAGAAATCAAGCTATGCGTGAAACCTTTAATAGGATTCAAAGAAGAAGCAACAACCACAGCCAAGACAGTCAAACTACCCGTTTGCATTAGAGGAATAGTTAACTGGATATATAATTCGTCGTGCTTGATAAACAAGCTATCTAATATCATAGATTCATACTATGAAAGTTGTTGCTTTGACGTATCACCAATGTGTTAAGTTTCCAACTTCAATTGGAGTTCAAACGATCTGAGGAAATTAACAAGCATCACGATCATGCTACATCACGGAACAACAACTTTGGAATTCAAAAGGGGCTTACATCGTCTCAAAGAT
Organism: Lepidium aucheri; assembly: GCA_900406435.1. NCBI lineage: Eukaryota > Viridiplantae > Streptophyta > Magnoliopsida > Brassicales > Brassicaceae > Lepidium > Lepidium aucheri. The sequence goes on along the minus strand of OVBA01003335.1, from coordinate 13,833 downwards.
AATCACCCCATCCAAACTCCCATATCAGAAAAATTAGTGGAAAGTATTTTCAGAACAAGTAAACATCAACATGTTGCGCCTAGAACGGAATGTTGGTATTGGCACAGATCTCGACAAAAAACTAAAAGAAAATACAGTGAATTCGTAAAAGAAAATGTCTCAACATTCGCATGGTCAACCACCGATATGCCTGGGATAGACCCCAAAGTGGCTTCTCACGAACTCAACATCGATCTACCTACAAGCCTATTAGGCAAAAAAGACACAAACTCAGTATGGAAAGAGTAGAAGCGGTCAACAATGAAGTAAAGCACTTAACTAATGATGGGTCAATAATGGAAATAAATTATCCTAAATGGCTTGCCACCCCCGTCGTCGTAAAAAAGAAGAACGGAAAATGGAGATTATGCATAGATTTCATTGACTTGAATTAAGCATGCCCGAAGGACAGCTTCCCTCTACCTTATATCGACTGACTTGTTGAAGCAACCACTGGAAACGAGTTACTCACATTTTTAGATACATTCTCAAGATACAATCAAATTAAAATGCATCTATCAGATCGAGAAAAAAAACATTCATAACAGAGCGTTGAATTTATCGTTACAAGGTGATGTCGTTCGCTTTAAAGAACATAGGAGCAACTTTTCAGCGACTACTTAATCGGATGTTTGCTCCACTCGATATCATGGAGGTGTAGATCGATGACATGTTAGTGAAATCAATACAGAAAAGGGATCAAATCGCCCACTTACGAGAATGTTTTCAGACTCCGAACAAGTACCAGATTAAACTCAATCACTCAATGCACAGTCGCATGAGAATTCCTAGGTTATATCATAACCAAGAAAGGAGTCGAAACTAATCCTAAGCAAATTAGCACCGTGATGAACCTGCCATCTCCTAAAAATTCAAAAGAAATGGAACAGTTGACAGGATAGATTGTTGCCTTGAATCGCTTTATATCCAAATCCACAGATAAATTCCTACCGTTTTACTAGCTATTATGCGATAAGAAATATTTTGATTAGGACGAATACCTATCGACACCGCTTGTCTTGGATAAACCAGAAGACGAAGAGATTTTTAATCTTTTTGTGTTGATTTCTAGTTCAGTAATCACCAGAATACTAGTCATAGAAAATCACGGAGAACAAAGACCGATATTCTACATAAGCAAAGTGTTAGACAGGGCAGAAACAAGATATTCTGCGGCAGAAAATCTTGCATTATCGGTCGTCATCTTCGCTAGGAAACTTAGGCCATATTTTCAATCTCACACAATCATTGTACTCTTGAAGAGCCAAAAACTCTTGCGGCTAAGTGTGACAGGCGCGTTATTAACATGCTTTTATAGTGATGAAACATAAAAAGTAATGCAGGAGGTTTACGAAGGAGCTGGCAGTAATCATTCAGATGGACGAGTTTTGACTCTAAAATTTCAAAGACAAGGATATTTTTGGCCAACCATGATGACGAACTACAAGAAATTTTCTACAAAGTGTGATAAGTGTTAAAGTCATGCTCCTCTAAACCACGCGCCAACGAAGCTCCTAAAGTTAGGTGTCCCCCCTTACTCTTTCATAAGATGGGCGATGGATATTGTTGGACCCCTCTAATCATCCCAGAAAAAGTGTTTTCTTCTAATTATCCCATAACTGGGAAGAATCTGAAGTCATATTCCAAGATACAAGACATCGACATCCAAAATTTCATCTGGAAAAGTATAATATGCTGACATAGATTGGCATATGAAATAGTTACAGATAACAAAACGTAATTCACCTCATCAATTTTTGAAGGATTTTGCGCTCGATGGAACATACAACTAAACAAATCAACACCCACTAATCCCCAAGGAAACAGACAAGCCAAAGCAACAAAGAAAAGGATACTCGATGGCTTAAAGAAACAGCTGGATAAAACAAAGAGACTATGCGCCGATGAGCTCGATGGAGTGCTTTGGTTGCATAGGAAAACTCCAAGAACTTTGACAAGATAAACTCTTTTCTCACTTGCTCATAGAATGAACGCCATAGCGCCAGCTGAAGAAAGTATCCATAGCCTTCGACAAACCATGATCGTACAACATCCAAAACTTGCATAGACAACCTCGAAGAGCATCGCGAACAAACTCTCATGCACCTCTAAAATTACCAATAAAAGGAAGCCAAATATTACAACAAAAGATTCAAAAAACGATACTTTTCCGAAGGAGATTTAGTGTTGAGAAAGGTATTTAAAAATACGGCTGATTGAAAACAAGAAAATTAGGCGCAAACTAGGATGGACCATACTTGATCTCAAAAATTTTAAAACCATGAGTTTACAAGTTGATAACTTTGGGATGCAAGATGATACCGGGATCATGGAACTCCACCAATCTCAAAAGATTCTACTATTAGTCTTCCTTCTTCTCCAAATCACCTTCACTTGTAAAAAAAAAAAGAAAAAAAATGATCCGGCTTGATCCCTACGGAAGTATGTAAGCAATCTCTCAGGATTTGCAGCTACTTCTTCAAAAACAAAATAAATTTCTTGTAAAGTGAATTACGATCTGGTTTGATCTTCACAAGGTATGTAGGAAACCTCTTCAGAAGGGCAACTACTTTAATAAAAAAATCATTAAAAATTTTTCATTTATCAGCCAAGAAGAATACTGCCGGTTGCAAAATTAGAAGGACCAAATTCTTGTCGAGCATTGCTCACAAGCTGTCACAACAATTTCAGTTTAAAGGGAAAATCACTTCCAAAAAGATTTTGTTTGGGTCATCTGTGTTCAAATGAGATATTTTATCAAGCGTTGCTTGCAAGCTGTCACGATATTCGTAATTTTAAGGAAAACCTTTAAACACGTGTTGTTGTGGCCTCCGCCAATGTACAAATAAATAAATGTGTTATATATATCTAGAAATAACTCGTTCAGACTCACGAACCAATATCGATTCTGCCAAAAAATTTACTATCTTGTCGAGCTTTGCTTATAAGCTGTCATCACAATCATGATTCTTTAGGGACCCTCGATGAATCGGAATTCGCGCATGGCCATTGCCAATTCAACTTTCAAAATTTTTGTTGAGCGTTGCTTGCAAGCTGTCACCAACAAACAGAAAATCTGCGTACTACCGAACCGAACCCGTTGTGGCCATCTCTAAAGTGATAAAGAGAAGAAACCTAGAAGTTTGCAAAGACACAAAACGGAAACGAAGGAATTATCCAATAACATAAAAATGAAGTTGTGGTTGTCATTATATCAATCGAAGAAATCTTGTCCGAATTCTTGAAAAGTAAGGTACGATTTCACCGAGTCTTGCTTGCAAGATATCGTCGACAAGCAGGTAATCCGTGAAATACCATATCTGAATTCTTAGGCTCTCGTGTCTAAAATTTGAAGGAAGAAAAATATAGAACGAAGTCACGAAGGATATACAAAATAAAAGAAAATGTGAGAATTTTTCAATGTTATAAAATATCAATAAGCCTCAAAGTACAATGACGAAACATAATTGTCGAAAGATATCCACAAAATAAAGTTTAAAAACAGAAAGAAACACGACCAACGATAAACTAAAAAAAACAAAAAATCATAAGTAAGACTAGGACTTGGGGACAGTCTTCAAAGTAGAAGCCTCTTCTGGAGAAAGGATGTGGATGTTAGAACCATGCTGACCATATGTGACATATCAGAAGAAAAAGCCAAAAGAAAACTCCTGATGTAATCAACGGGTGAGAACCATATCGAGAAACAGGCGGAAAAGAGAAATCATCACTGTTAAGAGCTATGACGCCCATAACTCTATATTGAGCAGAGAGAGTCTCGAATTCCTTTTCATTTGTGTGATAAGAGCCTCTCTAACTTGGTTCCACTGTGCACGCAAGCCCCAAATCTTAGTCTCCTTATCGAATTGGCTCTTCACTTTTGCAAGTTAAGCAGACGGTTAAGCTACCACCACCACTATTCCATCCTCTTTTCCCTTAATACGCAAGCCTTCTCTAGTTTAGCAGACATCTCTGCTTTTATAAGCTGATCCTTGCCTTCATTTGCCCATGAAAACGCATCATTGAGAGGAGTCTCCTTCTTGGAAATATAAGCTCCATATGTGACACTTTCTTCTTCTCGACAAATAGCTCGGTCAATGCCTCATCACAAGTACGCACAGCATATGTCGTATATGCTTTATGTTTACTTACCTTCAAATCCTCCAACATGTGTGATGTGTGTAATTTTTGATGGTTTTAGAGTCATATTTTAGGTTCTTTTGCATCCGTCTAGATAAATTTTCCGTTTACTTAGGTCTTTTTAGGTTTGTTTTGCTTTCTTTGCATTTGCAGTTGGAGTTTGGAGTTTTATCTAGGTAAAGGAGCAGAAAAGGAGCAAAAACTGGAGCTAAGGACAAATGGATCAGCTGCAAAAACATTAAAAGTCAAAAAGGATCATGCAACCTCCGATCACTACCTCACGGATCGCAAGGCGACGACTGCCCATAACGCTCAAGAAAATTTGTCTTAGTCACCAACCTCAATCTATCTGCCGCGAGGGAAGATCACTGCGGAACAAAGGCAAAAAATCTCTTCATCACAAGGATTACACTCGGACCAACTACTCAATCTAAACCCACGAGGACCAAGACAAGAAGCACTATTCAGTGCCCAAGCTCGCGCAATGACTCCAAGGACAAGACTCATAGATTTCATGGTTGACCAACTTAGGTCTGTTTGACCATTAGAGTTATGCAAATAACCCTATAAATACCCTTCAATGACACTCTTATTAGAATCATTTGTTGTTTTGGCAAAAAAACTCTCTCTGTTTTTATTGATTTTATCTTTATGCTTGTATAAGGTACTCTTATGATTATTGTTCTTTAATTTTGCTTTGAAGTTAATATGATTTAAGTTTATCTTGTTCTTCATCTTTACTTTACTGCATTTTCTTTTAAGTTTCCTTATATTTATGCAATCTAGATCATCCCTACTCCTCCGCCCTCACGCACTGAGGCGCGAGTAGATCTGTTTGGATCTCGAGGATAGGATGATCGGAGGTGAATCCGTTGATTCCCTCGCCGTTCTAGCCATGATCTGAACTCCGATCTCTTCTAGCAAAGCCAAGCTTAATGTTGATCTCTCCCTTATCAAGAGATATCTGATTTGGGCCGTGACCGGAAGCTAGCGCTAACAGAATCAGAGACCAAAAGTTTTGCTAGTGATGGCATGATCCGCCGGAGAGGGATCTAGCATGTGGGTCGGTTCTTAGACGAGTTGGGCTTAGCTTAATGCATCTGGTTTGGCTTGATCGCAGCGAGATCTAGCCTAATCCCGGTCTAGAGATCACTCAAAGAGCCCAGCGAGTTAGGATCAACGAGTTTATTGCCGATCAACCTCCCTATCCTCTATATCCTTGCTTTTAATCTAGTTCTTGTCTTATTGCAATTATTGTGCTCTGTTTATTTCCCATTTCTCTCTTTTAGTCATTTTAATTCTGTTTTATTTTAGTCATTTTGTGTATTTTGTCCTTTGTGCTAGAATTGAGCCTAGTGAAATATATTGACCTATCTATGAGACAGAATGATTAGTTTAACTTGGACTAGGATATAGTATTAGATAGATTATTTACAAGCATCTCTAAGTATTTGGTTCGACAATTCCCATTTACTTACCCTATGCTCAATGATTTGATCGAGGAACCGCAAAAACTCTTTTATAAAATTGGCGTCGTTGCCAAATCAGATTTGCTTGTTCCAATTTATAGTTTACTAGTCTTAGGATCAAGTTGTGTGTTACTGATATAATAACTTGTCTGTGCTTCATTCATCTTGGATCTATAAGGACCAAGTTTCCATCTTATTGACAAGTCGTTGTTTCTGTCCTTGCAGGCCTCACAGATTAACCTCGGCCTTTTGGACAAAGGACAGACACAAAATCATCAACCTCGCATTAACTCCTCAGAGTTAAGCGAGTAGTCAGTGCGAGTCAGTCGGTTGATGCACACGCAATCGAAAGGTTCTCACTACCTTCAGCCACTCATCGATAATATATGCCTTCTTACTCGTGAGTTCAGACGCGAATAGACCAGAATGCAGCAACAACCGCCAGATTTGGACAATACCACGCCTGGAACGACGATGGACGGAACACCTCTATTGGCAAATGAGGCCACCCACCAGAAGTGAGCACAAAATCCAGCTCGCCGCCCTTGCTGTATTGGTGTGAGCGATGCCCTGAGCACCCACATGATACGGAACGGGATCCAACTGCCGGCGATCCAAAACAATAACTTTGAGATCAAGAGGGGACTGATCTCCATGGTCCAGAACAGTAAATTCCATGGCCTACCCTCGGAGGACCCCCTCGATCATCTCGATGAGTTCGAGAGACATGCACGCTCACTCGCATCAATGGAGTGAGTGAAGACGCCTTGAAGCTCAGGCTCTTTCCCTTCTTTCTTGGGGACAGAGCTCATCAGTGGGAGAAACACCTTCCCACCAGATCCATCACTACCTGGCCGGAGTGCAAGCACCTATTCATTACCAAGTTCTTCTCCAACTCGCGGACGGCCAAGCTAAGGAATACCATATCCAATTTTTTCCAGTTGACCACCGAGTCATTAGCCGAGGCATAGGACATATTTAACACCTATCAGTATCAATGTCTCCATCATGATTTCCGGGAGGACACTATCCTAAGCAACTTCTACCAAGGATTTCACCCGAGGATCAGTATGTTATTGGATACTGCAAGCCATGAGAGCTTTATACAGCAAAAGATCAACGAGGGAAGAGTGTTAATAGAAAATCTTGCCATAGTTGATGGATAATATGGTGAGGAGTATGACTGAGCTGTTAGGGGAACTTTCGACTCGGACACATCCGCACGTAAAGAGCTGAAGCAACTCCATGAGAAACTAGACAAGTTGCTAATGGTTTAAACCAAGCAAGTCAATCTTGTGGAGGAGGAAATGGTACAAGAGAGCGAGGATGAACAACAGGAGAAAATTTGCTTTGTTCAAAATCAAAGTGGATCTAAACTGTGGATCAACTATAAACAAAACCCAAACTTGAGCTATCGAAGCACAAACGTAGCCAACCCACAAGATCAAGTGTATCCACCAAAGCAACAGGCTTGGATACCCAACGAACAATGGCAGCAAAGCCTAAAGCTGGTATCAGCTCTAACTCAACCTCTGACCACAAAAGAGGACTAACTGGACATGATGAATCTGCTCCAGTAAATCTTGCAAAGCCAAACCGCCCACCAAGCAAAAATTACCAAGAAGTTTGGAGAAGTACATGGTCGCATCGATACAAGCTATAGTGACCTCAACTATAAGTTTGGAACACTCAACGCACGGGTGAAGTATGTGGAGAGTAACCAGGCATCATCATCCATCAAAACCACCGGTCAACTTCCCGGAAAAGATGTTCAGAACCCAAAGGAGTATAAGGCTCAGTCAATTACTCTCAGAACTAAAAAAGTGCTCCCATCAGTGGTTGGACCAAAAGAAAATGCTGAGGACAGCGTTATTCAAGGTTGGGGGGCAGAACAAGTCAAGAACAAAACCAGTTGCGTACAACTCGGGGATACACCTCACAGGCCTGAGCTGCAAGGAGAAGCTGATGATAGTTTGACTGCTGAGAAAATTGAACAACTCAAAGAGAGCCCTCGCATGCCTGTGCAGCGAGGAGAAGAGCGAGACTGTCCCAACCTGAATGCTACAGAAGGAGTTGCACATGTGGTTGCAACCAAATCCAAAGCACCTTTCCCTTCGCGTTTAAAGAAGAATCAAGCGAAGAAAAACAAGGTCCTTTTTGATAAGAAAATGAGCGGTATAGAGCTAAAAATTCCTATCTTGGATGCTTTTGCCTTAATTCCGCAATACAAGAAATTTTTGAAGGACTAGCTTAAGGAACAAGAAGAGGAATGCATGGTTGTTGGGACACACTCATCTGGATTGGTATTGGTATCAGTTCTCCCACATCAGAGGAAAAAATTCATTACAGAGAAGTTGAGTGATCCGGGAAGCTTCAAACTTCCATGTGCAGTAGGACATCTAACGTTTATTACCTGCTTGTGTGATCTTGGAGCATTCATCAGTTTGATTCCATTGATCACTACGCTAAAGGTTGGGTACTCAAACTTCAAGGATTGCAAAATTTCATTAGTCCTCGCGGATAGAACAACAAGATAGCCGAGGGTACTGCTCGAGGACGTACAAATAAGTGTTGGCAGCTTGCTGGTTACTACTGATTTTGTGGTGTTGGAGATGGACGAATAACCTACTTATCCACTACTGCTTGGTAGACCTTTCTTGGCGTCAGTGGGAGCTTTGATTGATGTGCGGAACAGGACCATTGAACTGAAGGTTGGAGAAGGAGTTGGTATGATGTTTGACTTAAAGGAAGGAATAAAGAAGCCTACAATCGACGGGAAATGCTTTGAGATTGAAGGAACAATAGCGGGAATGGACAAGGAAGCAAACGAGGGAGCTCTTGTTCCCTTTGCAGACCCATACTAAGAGGTATATGAAGAGTCAAGCTTGTGACTCTAAAAAAGCCCACTTGGGAGGGAATCCCATGTCTATCCCTTACTCTTGAAAACTTTTTTTAATTTTGTTTAAGGTTAATTTGGTTTTGTTTTATTTTGAGAACAATTTATACTGGTTTATTTTTGTTGTTGTTATTGGGTATTTGGTATTTTGATCTCCATCTCAGGTTCAAGGAGTCCTGGCTGCACTCTTGGAAAATTAGAGGAAGTAATGCCCTCATTAAGCCAAGAGCGAGCATGCCTCGCATCTAATCCTCGGAGGCAACAAAGTGTGGAGTGATAAAATTTAGCAAAGAACCAGAATCCCTCAGGACATGAGGTTAAGGAAGGTGTGTGAGTAGTGTTCACATTGCCTTGAACATCACTCATGAACCTACTTGCACACCGTAGTATCCTTTTTTAGAAACTTCTAGTCGAATACAACTCATTGCAATCAAAATAAACTCGCTATTCAATGAAATCTAGAGCATGGAGCTTAATAGTATAAATGCTTTAAATTGAGCCTATTTTGATAATGTGGCTAACTGTTTATGGTTTTAGATATTAACACAAACATGGAGCTAATCAGGACTCAGAATAGTCAAGGGAAAAGCAACAAGAGCAGTTCAAGCTTGTTTTTTCTGAATGGGTAGGCAGGCCTCAGTGTTTTCCGCGAGGAGGATGAGTGAGGAGGATAACTGAGGAGCACATAAGGACACAAATTTTAATTTGTTCCAGCTCACCAAGTGGGACCCATGAGCTAATAGCTTTGGTGGAAATCTAGGAGAGGTCAAGTCAAAGTTGGACCGATCCAATGGCTGAGATTGCCTAAGATTTCAAAATTTGAAATCACGGGTTTGGATGGTGCCAACAACGAGGATGAATAGCGAGTAGCATGAGCCAAAATTGTCTCCTTTCTTCTCCCTAGATTGTCTCCTCAAAGACCTACAACACTCGCATATTTAATCAGCTCCTCCCTCATCAGCTCCTTCACCCGATCTCAAGCTCTCAAGCAAACAAATCTCTGTCATTCTTTCACCGCCAGCGAGTCTCTCTTCCAAGTTCAAGCATTCCGATCTAAGAAACCTTGTCAAGCATGTCTTCTAGAGATAAGAGAAAGGTTAAGGAGTTCAGAAGCAAGTTCATGAACAATGCAAGAAGAGTTGGCCGGAAAGAAATGGAGGCTAGGTTTGACGATCTACCACTGATCTGCCGTAAGCATAGACCTCGCCGATTCATCGTTCAATTGGATGAGGATGAACAAGGAGTTGAGACAAGGATCAAAATCATGATAAGAAGAACGGCGAGGAAATCAGTGGCTGAGCCGATGGACTGGAGATTTGTCCAAATAGAAGGAAGCTCCGCTCAGGCGAAGAGGAAAGGCAAACAGATAGCCTCGCCATCAACCAGCGAGGGCAGTGACAAGGACAGTGAATATGCTCAAACCTCGCCAATGGACGTCGAGTACGAGAGCGAGGAGAAGAAAAAGACAAAGGCTGAGAAGAAGGAGAAGAAAACAAAGTACCACAGAGACATTGAAGATTTGAAGAGGAGCGGGTACACAGAAAAAGAAGCAAGGATGGCCTACGAGGAGAGAGAGGCAGAAAAGAAAGGAAAGCCGCAAGAAAGGTCAATGACTCCGAAAAAGCGTATGAGGCTTTGAAGATAATGGGGATAAAAGGTACCTACTTCCCATATTCTAGAACCATGAACAAATTGGGTATCACTGAGGATGTCGATAGGGTGTTTAGCTCGTTTGGAATCAAGGTTTGCATATATAGCATGGCGAGCTCTTTCATTGAGGAGACATTGCAATTCCTCGCAACCGTGGATCTCAAAATTTACTCAAAGTTGGAGAAAGCTTTGATTAAAAAGAACAGAGCTGGCTATATAACGTTCACCGTGTATAACAAACTATACACAGTGACATTAAAGGAGATGGATAGGATTTTTGGGTTCCAATCCGGAGAAGCGGTATACCCGGATATTCGAGGATGAGACCAAGAAGGTATGGAAGATGTTGTCAGGTTCCGGAGTGTATGTTTCATCACGAAGAAAGGAAAGCTGGATCTGCAACCCTGCCATCAATTATGCGAGGAGAGCAATAGCTAACGTGATATTCACTAGGCCCTCCACCTCGCCAATCAACCTCGGGGAAATGCATATGATGGTTATGGCGATGAAGGAGATTGTAGGCACTACTCCGTGTGGGTTGCATATAGATGGAGATGAAGGGAACTCCGGGATGTCATTTGTATTGGCAAAGCATCACCTCACATACCACGGAAGAGCAATGACGCAAGCAGAAAGAAGGTCTAGGAAGACAAAGCACATTTACATCGGTGGAGTGGTTGCTCGGATATTCGAAGCAAGTGGAGTGTCCTTGAAAACTGAAGATTAAAATTGGGCTGAACCCCAAATTATAGACATGCGATATCTTCAAGGGGCAGGCCTCATTGCTAAAGGCGAGGTTGAAGGGCGAGTTGTATACAAGTTCGACCATCTGGAAAAGAAAGACGTCGGAATCATTCTTCCTTGCCCAGAATACACTCTGCTAAACATGATGGAGAATGTGACCTTCATCCCACCCCTCGCAGCCTTACTCGATGAAAACCAGCAAGGACAGCAACCTCAGCAGACAGAAGAGAAGATAGATGAGGAAGAATTCGATCCGAAATCCTACTTGTTCGAGGAGTTCACCGAGAAAAATCAAGGAACAGCAACCAAATAAGCCCACAAGCGAATTGGGAAGCTCCAAAAGTAGGGGAAGTGGCTGCTCAAGAATGTGAAAGGACTCGCAAAGGAAAGAGAGGAGTGGTAGAGCGAGCGAAAGGAATTATGGAAGGCTATTGATGGACTGCAAACATCGTTCAGAGGAACATCACCTCAGCCTCGCACTCATGACTCGCCGCCATCAGCGAGGAGGCACTCAACTTCAGTAAGTCCCTGCTCTCACCAAGCGCAGCAGGAACAGCCGAAACGCCAATCAATGGACCTGTCACGGGTATACAAGAGGACCGGAAAGAAGAGCCAGAAGCACCAGATAGAACAAGAGCAAACGCCTCAGCCGGGTCACTCGCATGCGTCCCTCGCCGATCATGACTGCAAGGAGTACTCTGACAGATAGCAGCACATCGCACCATGCGAAGGAATAGCTCCAAGAGGGTACCCAGACCCACACAGTTACACTCTTGACGACATGAACGCCTCAACTGCTCACTTTTTTGATTTTTAGGTACCAAACTCCGACCCTTGTACATACACTTTTATTTTCTTAGTTTTTACATTTTTGTTTGTCTAGACAACTCTCTTAGACTTCTATAGACACAAGGGACTGTGTGATTTAAGTTTGGGGGGGGGGGAATAGAGTACTCTTACAATGTTTCTTGTGTTCTTATTTTCTATTTTGCATGCATTCATTTAGGTTGTAAAAATCCGGTTAGAGTTTTCTTTGTGCATTTGGTTGTTGCATTTCATGGCACTTAAGGCATAGAAAACCCATAAAAATTTGAAATTTTTTGAAAATGAAATCTGAAAAAAATAGAGTGATTATATAGTTGCATCCATTTAGTTTTGTCTTTAGGATTTCATTCACTTAGGATTCATGCATCCGTACTTGTTTTGTGGGAATGATCTTGATAATGGGCAAAATCTTTTTAACTTAGCTAAGTAACCATTGTGAATACTCTTGATTTGTAGATAGCCGTTTTGAAAATTTTTTGGACAGATCATCGCCTTGGTGAACTTTGTTTCTTATTTATTTTTGGCTTTGAGTCGGCCCTTTAGGGCTAGCTGATAGGACCCTTATATAATGTCTCTTTGCAGCTTTGTAATTTTATTTAACTTGGTGATTAATAAAGCTCGAATTTCTTCTAACACAAACCCTAGCCGTGAGAGTGCTTAGCCGCTTGCCTAGAGTTTTAGTCCGCACTAAGAGTGTGTTGAGTATATCAAGAAGCTGGTCATACTTCTTGTGGATCACTCTTCAATCCATCCACTTCCGCATCACATCCACATCTTAGCAAAGGAAGCACTTAGGTTTCCCTTTGGTTGAGATTGATTCCCAACAACCTTAGAGAAGCACCTTGAGGTGTGTATCATTTTGGTATCAGAGCCAAAGGTTTCCTAGAAGTTTGTATCTATCCTTGTCTTTCGTTTTTGCTTTGTTTTATTTGCTTAAATCCTTATCGCTCTCGCCTAGGTTGTTAGATTTGAGTTTCCGACTTGTGTGAACCATTGATTGCTTAGATTCGAGTTTGAACTTGTTTGTGTCAACTAGGGTTCTTAGTTTTATAATTGTAGAAGACAAGTAATCGGTTGTTTGATCTGCAGAACTCTTATAGGGTGAGAGAAATTGTGTTGTTACCATAAGTCTTTGTTTCTATTTTTGCGATTTCTATTTCTCTTGTTTGTGTTTTCCATTTTGTTTATTTACAAAAAACAAAAAAGATAACTGCATTTTTTTCATGTGTAGGAACATGGAGAATCAAGCAAATGTTCCAAGTATAGCTGCGACATTGGCTCAGCTCCAAGCTCAACTTCAAGCCATCAACACACGCATGGATCGCTTGGAGCCAAGATCGGGAAACACCTGTATGTCCGCACATTCAAGGGATGGTGACACGGATGCATACCAAGAGGAAGAGTTTGATCCAGACCCTGATGATCCACCTTTAAGATACCATACCACACGAAGGAGGGATTCACAGCACCGTGGACGTGAACGAGAAGACCCGGTACGCGCTAGTACCAATCCAAAGCTTACCGCACTCACCTTTGCCGGTAAGATTGATCCGGAAGCATACTTGGATTGGGAGAAAAGGATGGAGTACATCTTCGAATAGTACCACTATGCTGATCACAAGAGAGTGAGCTTTGCTGCTGCTCAACTCACGGACAACGCATTGTCTTGGTGGGACTGAGACATGGCCGAACGTAGATGCCATCACTACAACCAAGTCACCACTTGGGAAGAGACTAAGTTTAACTTAAGAAAAAGGTATGTGCCTCCATATTTCCATAAAGACTTATAGAAGAGTTTTCGTAAGTTGGTGCAAGGAAATAGGTCAGTGGAGGAGTATTTTGAAGAGTTTGAATGTTTGAAGANGTATTTTGAAGAGTTTGAATGTTTGAAGAACCGGCTAGAAACCGAGGAGCCGAAAGAGACCATCATGGCTCAGTTTTTGGATGGGCTACAAGATCGAATAGCAAGAAAGGCGGAGTGACAACGATATCATGAGCTGAGGAAGTTGCTATATTTTGCCATACAAGCTGAGAAACACATCAAAAGGAAGATGGCTGCCACCAACCGTA